>JADRCD010193417.1:0-37936 GCA_019843815.1 Montemys delectorum
TTTTTTACCCCACTAGAGTTCTTAACACATATTAATCATAACTCCTCTTAATTCCTAGTCCAACATCACTTCAATTCCTGAGTTGACATTACCTCTCATGCTTACTCTGATTCTGTAAGCTACTGGGTACGTTTTCCCTTGAGTATATCTTACATTTTTGCTCTGGAGTGTGAAGCATAATGTTCTGCGTAAATGTGACTGTGTGGGTAAATAGGCTTTGATAATGTTTGTGAAAGGAAACCTTCTGTAGTAGAATCTAGGTCAGTCTTTTATGAGCCTTTGCCTTTGGGATATGCTCTTCGCATATGTTTCTTAGTCACTGACCTCCTACACTAGTGACACAGAGGCAAGAGTGAGCTGGAATTGGGAATTTCTCTTCCCTAGGTCACTCAGGCTTGGAAAACAAAACAAGAGGTTGGATCTGGTTGGTTTCATAATCATAAGCTTTTAGAGACTGGAAAGCTCATGTGCATTTGAAAAATATTTACTTCCCCTTCTGACTGACAAGTGGCTTTTGCTCTGATATTTACATTATGAGCTCCTTTGAGCTCATAAAATTGAAACTCACAAAAATATGGCCATTATGGGATTCTTATAAGTCTTAATATCATATGTGTCCATAATGTGATTCCAATAATTAAGTGATGGTAGTTCAGGTTTCCTGCTCCCACTGGTTCCTTTGGGGTTGCCTATACATATGTGGCTCCCTGTAGTCACCCGTCTTTCCAGTGCTGGAGGCAGTGGTTTGATCCACATCCTCACCTTTCATAAGGAACCTAGACAAGTTGTTGAAGTCTTAGCCAGCTCACTTGACAGCTTGTCAGGTTCATAATGCTTTACCAGCTCCACACGTGCTGTGAATGGGCTGTCCTAATGGAGTAGTAAGCTTTGGTGGAAGGAAAGCATTCTGCAGTTGTATGCTAGGTCTCAGTTCCTAATGGGTCCTAGCGTTTGGAATATAAACTTTGCTTGGGTTTCTTAGGTGCCTTTTTCTGCATTTATTGAGAGGGAGCTTGAGCAGACTAGAGTTGGGTATGTACCTTACCTGGAAGCTGAAAGTCTATTTGAATTTATGGCATCTCTGTTATAATTTTAATTATTTGCTTCTACCTCCTTACAGTTACTACCTTTTCCCTTGAGAGATTACTCTGTTCTGATCATTGTCTTACACTCTATTGACACTGTATTTCCAACTCTGGAAAATGATTATCATCTCTTTAAAAATAGGTTATGTGTAACCTCATCAGACTTGCATCTGTGTTATGGATGTCTAATGCTGCATTAAAAATCCTAACCTCTCACTATTCAAATCTCTTCCACTCCTGCTTTGTCCGCTAATGATTTCCCCCTTGCTGTGAGTTGTATTTTTCTACTTTGATATTTTTTTCTAGAAACCTTTGATTGTGATTTTACCACTGACTGTATGCTTTGAGTTTCTATAAGTATCTCCACACTTTATTTTGTAGCCCATTTATAGTGCTTGGGTATTTTTAAAATCTGTTAGAAAGAACTGGAGCATCTTCTGTCCTAGTTTTTCCTACTACTAAAAGGAAATAACAGTGTTCCACCCAATTCCTCCTGGATTATGGAGTTTTCTAATTTGTCTGGTTAGAACCAATGCTATTCTGATCTTGAGCCATCTTTATGATTGATATGTAACTTTTTATTAAAGTTTTTACACAATCTCTGGTTTTTATCCAGCTAGAGACTCAAGGGAAAGGCCTGATAGCCTTTTATGCATTATTTTTTCAGTATTCCACTCTGTCATTCCTATCTACTTTGGACTTTTTATATTTCTAATTCAGTCTGCTCATCTCCAGTGGACTCTAGATACTTTGTGATGAGATGTGGACCTCTCATGTTAGCATATAACATAGGCAGTTGACAAAAGTTACATACTGTCCACTCCTCAGGGATGACTGTATAAGCTCATATACAATTTCTGAAAAACATGCTTTGTATAGTTTATCAACTCATGTGATCATAAATAAACTTTCTGTTACTCCATTTTAACTAGAAGACTATATTTCATAATTCAGTATGAAATTCTTAGTCACTCCAGTATTGTAAAAAAGAAAGAAAGACAACTAAAATTGAGCCAGAACTTAAAAAATTAGGGATGATAAAATTTTCATCAACCAGGGCCAGTGAGACAACTTAGTGGGTAAAAATTCAATCTTCAAGAATCACATGATAGAAGGAGGGAACTGACTAGCCAATATTGTCTCTGATTCCTACATATATGCCATGCCATATATTCTCTGCAAAAAAAAAGGGGGGGGGGGAGAAGGAGGAAGAGGAGGAGGACAAAGAGGAGGAGAAGGAGGAAGAAGAAGAAGAAAGAAGAAGAAGAAAGAAGAAAGAAGGAAGAAGAAAGAAGAAAAAGTACAGCTCCAGGCAATGCAACTCCTTCTTTTGGCCTTCCCTGGAACTGCATGCCTACGGCATACATATACACAGACATACCTTCACAGAAATAGAAATAAAATGAATTTAAAATTTTTAAATTTCAAAAAAATCCGTAAGTCAATATTTGTACAAAATTGTCCTTTCTTATGACAGGGTGTTATAACCAGGTCTAAAACACAGGCCATGGCTTAGTCTTTAAGAAAGAATATGCAAGAGTAATGTTATTTGTTATACTTTATAAAAAATGTTATACAGGCTTGAAAATGATTAATGATATAGATAAGCACAACATAAAACGGATTAGTGTTTATTTTTTCTGTCTGTTGTCTTTTAAATTGATTTGATACAATGTATCTCTGAAGAGGCCAATATGGGTTGGACTATCATTGGGTTGTAACCCAATATGGGTTACCAGACTGTCATTGAACCTGCAGCAATTCTGATTCAGCTATCTAAGTTATTGGATTATGGACATGATCATCTGCCTGTTTTATGGTAGAATTTCTAAACCTCATGCTATGTATCTTAAATAAAAAAATATCCAAATCATAGTACAAAATCAAATTTGGGGTCAACATGATTTTATATATGATTTCTATATAATATTTTTCAAATATTGTATATTAAATAATTAGATACCTCACATTAAAGCTGAGCTTCTAAATTCTTTTTGCAGTTTACATAATTTAGAATCCCTTAGCCTATATAGCTTTTAACAGCAAATTTTCTGAAAACCATTATTATATTGATAGTGCACACACATACATACACACATAGTGAGAGATGGGGGGGAGAGAGAGAAAGAGGAGAAGAGATTTATGAACTTTTCCTTGCTTTACTTTTTTATATTTTGCTCATATTTGAAGCTATTTGTGTGAAAATACATGAAACTTAAATTAAATTTCTAATACCAAAAAGATATATACAAATATACAGACATTACATATGGAAGTATATAAGTAAAATTTGTACACAGCTTATGGGGAAAAGTCATATACACAAACTAAATTGATTGTAGTAAGCATTTCACAAAACATGTGAAACAACTTATTCTATTTTTCGCATCTCAAGAAATCTGGAAGGCTGGGCTATGGTGGCACACACCATTAATCCCAGCACTTGGGAGGCAGAGGCCAGTGGATTTTTGAGTTTGAGGCCAGCCTGGTCTACAGAGTGAGTTCTGGGATAGCCATGGCTACACGGAGAAACCCTGTCATGAAAGAGAGAGAGAGAGAGAGAGAGAGAGAGAGAGAGAGAGAGAGAGAGAGAGAGAGAGAGAGAGAGATCTGGAAAATTTATACAATACATGCATATGAAAAGAGAGCATAAATCAATGAGTGTCTATAACTCCTGACTGTAAAATTAGCTGATATTTTTAGAACAAATATGATAATAAAATAAAAGAATATTCACATCTGTCTTTTTCTACCATAGAATGTTCATGGAAAATTTAGTAACAAAAAGGTAATTCCAACATTTGAGGCAGGCATACTAATGTTAAGTAATAATGGTTTTAATATAGCTCTACTCAGTTCCAATTTTCTTCAGGGTTCAATTTAGCTTTACAAGGCTGTAGCATTAATGGTGATTTAAATTCCATTAAGTAGTGGAGGATCTTATACTCTCGGTGTATTCAGATGAGAGCAGTACAGTCTCCTTAATTATAATCTGGATCATGAAAACCTCTTGAAGTGAGGTAATAAAATGACTATAGTCAATATCTAAGAAACTTCAGAGACTAAAAAGTCTCTTAAAAAAACAACAACAAATGAGAAAATACTCAGCACTTACAGATATGTCACAGGTGATTGCCTAAATGTATTTCAAATAATTTCTTCCAATACCTTAAAAATATATTTAGGTGAATTTTCAAAGAAATGCTTTTTTTTCTTTTAAGTACAGCAAATCACCCTAAGGATAATCTTCTGGTTTTATGTTTAAATTCTAAATGAGCCATAAAAAAACCCTGTACTCCTGTTTTGAGCAAAAAGTAGATTCGACTGAAATTTTGAAGACATGAAAAATGGTTGTGGTGGCGTATGCTGGTAGGACTTGCTGAAGGAGGCAGAGGCAGGAGGATCACGAGTTCGAGGACAGCCTGGGCTACAGAGTGAGTCCCAGGATAGCCAGGGAAATCTGGCTGGAAAAAAAAACAACTTCATTCTTTTTATGTGTGTTTTGGTGGAAAAGAGATATGAGCTGAATAATTACAAGTTTGGTAGATCTAAAATGTTTAAGCAATTGTACCATTCATAGTTGATTAAGTTGATTAATTGATACTCAATTTAAAAAGAAGCCTTGGCTCTGTTTTGTATTTTTCATATACAATGGTATATAAGAAATTTGAAGGAAAATAAGCCTTGTAGAATATATACTTGGTGTGACTAAGCTTCCTAGCTGACACCTATCTCCCAGCTCAGCCGTGTCTTAGTCCTTGATCACCTTCAGTCAGGCAAATAGATCCCCTAGGGCTGCAAGAAACCAAAGGAATTTATCAGGCACTATTTTGTTCTACAAAGAACTATGCCAAGGTCTTTTCTGTTTTTCTTTTGCACACGGTTGGTTCTCAGAAAATAGAACATTTTGTACCAGGCTGAATGCATATCTTATTGGTCAGAAAACAGTCACATTACCTCTTCAAAACACATAAAAAAGAAATGTGATTATTTACACAATTATGACTTAAACTCATGCTTAAGCCTGCAGCCAGGAGAAATAAAAATTGATGGCATTCTGCCATGCAGTGAAAGGGGTATTGGTTATTTGATTAGCAAGGCTCAGTCCTGCCACAATTAAAAGTATTCTGATGACAGGAAAGTAGGAGGAAGAATTACTATGGATTAACATCAAATTGGAAGTTACTACCAAAGCCTACAATAAGAAAATGAAATTTAATACAAGAATGTTAGAATATTTTATCTTGCAGCATTCATGCCTAGTTCTGCTGAGTGTTGGTTTGTGAAGAGTCACAAGTGAGGAGTCTGATTTTGTTCATAATGGCATCTGCAAAGAAATCATGCATTAAACTGATTAGAATTTTATCAAATTATAAGAGATCATAATAGAGTCATTTCTGTTTTATCTTGCTTGATCTCTACAATGTATTAGACTATTGCTAGAGCATTGCAATCTATCTTAAGATTCTCTATACGCATTTTCTTACAAGGAATTCTAGTCAAGTACATCTTGATGAGCCACAGAAAGAAGTATTATTTTAAAACAGAGGTATTTGAAAGAAAAAAGATGTAGGATTTTGTGAAAGCTATCTTGAAATTTAGAAGAACCACAATACAAGGAAAATAGGTAGTTTTTAAAAATTCTATACATAGGTAAGTTTTAATGAGCTCTTATGTTGACTACAGAAAGACCTGTGTTCTTAGCATTTATTGATTAAATAGAATAAGATACTTTTCACAGAGTTCAGAACATAGTGTAAGTCAATCAGTGTAGAAGACTATTTTTATGAAATGGAGTGTCTGCATTAGGATTTTGCTGCTGTGAACAGACACCATGACTAAGACAACACTTATAAGGAAAACATTTAATTGGGGCTGACTTACAAGATCAGAGTTTCAGTCCATTATCATCAAGGCAGGAACATGGCAGTGTCCAAGCAGGCATGGTTCAAGAGGAGCTGAGAGTACTACATCTTCATCTGATGGCCTCTAGAAGAAGACTGGCTCCCAAAAGGTCAGGAGGAGGGTCTCATTGTCCACTGCCAGGGTGACAAACTTTCTCCAACAAGGCCACACCTACTACAAAAGGCCACACCTCCTAATAGTGCCACTCCTAGGCCAAAGATATTTAAACCACTAGATGGAATAAGTAGAAAAAGTTACCAATAGACAGATTAATGACTCAATTTTTTTTTGAAGAACATTTAGATAATGAGAATTTTCACTGTTAGGTTTGGTTGCCTGTCAAGTTAGTTTAACCTGTACATCTTGAGCAAGTTTACAAAAATCTTAGCTAATTTTTGTTCATTAATTCACAATACATTTTATCATCTTCATAATCTATGTCAGATTTTGCTCAAAATCTTGATGTTATAGCCATGAAAAGTAACAAAAAACGTTCCTAGCCCTCTCAAAGGTTCTAGTTTAGAGGAAAAGAGATGTAAAAATAGGATGTGATCTATAACAAATGACATTGACATGAATAAGAAAGAAAAATGAGAGGAGCAGGGACCAAAGACACACTGTATCAATAAGATCACATGAACACTCATCTGAATGATAACAAAATATCCATCATGTACTGACTGAAAAATACCGCTCCAGTCTCCAAGCACTAAGGAGTGTGCTGAATCTATTCATAAAACCAGCAAAATGAGCCAGCGAAAGTACAGAAGGCAGCTGAGCCGGTCTGAGTCTAGACTGCGAAAGCATTTGTACCTTTTACTGCACCTAGACATTCTTGACTCAGCAAAAGAGGCTCTCTTCCAGCCGCAAATGCTATTTCGTGAACACCAGTCCCTGGTCACTATAGCTGCACAAGGAATGAGCCCACAGCTGTCTAGTTAACCAGATACAGTAAGCATTACCTTATTTCTAAGCTATGTATAGGAGTTAAACATCTGTTACATAGAGACTACCTCACCAAGGAAGATTTGTTACAGCATCTCTTGACAGGCTGATGGTCATCATCACGGTACTAAGCACGGGGCCTAGCACTGATGCCCAGAATTGATGACTAACAAACTCAACCTCCTTGTTCAGACTTAAGGTCATTAAAAGATATATTTTAATAACCAACATCTTTCAATTCATTTTAGGCCAAAAAAAAAAAACCTTATGTTACCATTATAGAAAATAAATATCCTTCTTCCTTAACTCCTCTCGGCAACAATCTCAGCTGTAAGACTGGAGATGAAAATTGCTCTAAAGAGAGCAAAGACCAGAAAGTTACCAAAGACAATATTCTGTAGCTGCAAAACCCCTTCAGGTCTGACAAGACAATGGTATTGAGAGCTCAGAACTTGCTATAGGGCGACAGTGCTCCAAAGCCTTTCAGGATTAACTCTGGATACAGCTGTTTGGAGCCTGCCAGCAATTAGACATCTTTCTCTCTCACAGACAAACCATTACTGGAATTCATCATGGAGAAGATATCAGCCGCTTTGAAGAAGCATTTAGAATGTTTGAGCACTGTCATGAAATAGTCATCACCACGTCACTGACACACAAGGCAGAATTTAGCTGTGTTCAGGCTATCTCATCCTGGACTGGATAATGACACGGAAGGACTGTGCTTCGCTCTCCTTGGAGATTGATTTACATCCATAGTTTGTAATTTAGGATGTGTAAGAATTGCCAAGAACATTGCTGGGAACTCCCCTAGGGCTCTGAATCCCACAGGAAAGGTTGAGGTAAGATATTTGACATCTGTAATGTCACAGGGGATTCAAGGACTATGGGGAGCTACTAGCTATGTAGTAATGTCTGAAATACATCTGTATACTCAATGAATTGGATTCTATTTACTGGAGAATTTGAGTTTTATATGCTGTTAGTTACTTGCTGTAAAATCTTAAGAGTGCCAATGGACAGGAGCTTTAATTTGTTCTTAATATGTAACATCACTTGGAGTGGTTAACACTTACAGAGAACTGAAAACTTACAGACATGGAGTATCTGGGGCTCCGCAGAATCTGAGTAGTAGGCATTACTAGCACACTTTCTGGATGTCTGGATGATGAAATAGCTTTTAAAAGCTTAAGTAATGGGGCTAGAGAGATGGCTCAGTGGTTAAGAGTACTGACTGCTCTTCCATTCAAATCCCAGCAACCACATGGTGGCTCACAACCATCTGTAGTGAGATCTGAAGCCCTCTTCTGGTGTGTCTGAAGACAGCTACAGTGTGCTTATATATAATAATGAATGAGATCTTTTTTTTTATAATTCTTTTCTAAATTTTTATTGGTTATTTTATTTATTTACATTTCACATGTTATCCCTTCCCAGTTTACCCTCCACAAGCCCTCCCAGTGATGCCAGATAAGGGAATCCTCTGCTCCATATCCGAATGAGATCTTTAAGAAAAAAAGAAGCTTAACTAATATATCTCTAGATATTGAAGCTGCGTTAGAGCATAGGCAGGATAGAATCTGGGTCTCCTATAACAGAGTTTCCCAGAATTGAATGAACTTGTAAGTCACCTAGAAATCTTGTCAAAATGCAGGCTTTGTTGATCATATAATGAATGAACAACAGCATAAACCAATATTACAAAAATATTTAAGTGAAATTCTATTATCAAAGCCATAATGTTGTTAATATAATCTCAAATACTGGCAAGAAGGTATGAATATTTTGCGTCTACCTATATACATCATGAATAGCTATACAAAACTGAGGTCAGGACAGAGTAACAACTATTAGATTATATGAGGTGCAAAGATTTTATAGACAGAATATGATTAGAAATATAATTTATTTTTGGCTAATAGAAAATTACATTCTATTTTTAGTCAAGCCTAAGAAACTTATCTTCTTTGGAAAATAAAATTATTACCACCTTTCTGGTAAAAGGTAAATTTAGCAAGCAGCTTGATTTACGCTATGTACATCATGCTTAAATCTGAATTACTTTTAATGTAAAATAGATTTACATATTATTTTACTCCATGAATTTAGTTGAGGATACGTATATAAAAACAGTTTATTTAGTTTATATTTATAAAGTTAAAGCATAAATTTATTTTCAAGAGTTTTTATTTTAAGATATATCTCTCCAAATTTTAGCTCACAACATATAACATAGTTGTTAGGATACCATAGAGAAATAAAACTTAAAGTTCAGAAGTATATCATACTGAGACATTGGTACAAAAGATTACCCACCAATTTTAGTCTCTTTTAAAAGAGTTTTTTCACTTTGGTATTTATCATTTAATTAAGAAATTGCTTTGATTAAGGTATTTAGTCAGGACAAAAGGAAATGAAATAAAAACACTGAGAACTATTCTTCTCTCTATCTGATATTTTTGGTTACTGGAATAAACTCATCACAACTACTCAGTCTTTTTTTTTTCCAAGACAGGGTTTCTCTGTGTAGCCCTGGCTGTCCTGGAACTCACTCTGTAGACCAGGCTGGCCTCAAACTCAGAGATCTGCCTGCCTCTGCCTCCCAAGTGCTGGGATTAAAGGTGTGCGCCACCACCGGCCAACTACTCAGTCTTAATCAATAGATTCTTTCTGCTTCTCTTTCTTGTTTGTCTGAAGGCTTACAGATTAGATATAGCTACCCTTCTATGGTCACTATGGAAACAACTTTACAGGCTGCCATATAAGAATAGTTTCTCTTTATTTGTAATTTTTGTGCTGTTTGGTTTTGGAGGGGAGGGGTGTTGAAGGTTGATCTTTAGAATCTAACCAGGGATTCTCATGCTAAGAACACATATACCCATTGAACAACACCTCCAGCTAATTAATTTAAAGACTAAAATAATATCTACTTCAGGTGGTAGCAGCACTGAAAGGGATCATGCCAGTTCCTAAGCAGAACCTGAATCAGCCCAAGTTGCAGTAAAGATATAAAACAGTACAGGACTGGGTAGAGTAACTCAAGAATAGCATCTGGGGTTACTTGCTGGAATATTGTAAGGTGTTTATTTTCTGGTGTCTCTCATGAACGATTTCCATTGTCTTCAGGTGTCAGAAAGAATCTTGGTAGGACTTTCACTGCATTATGTGAATTATTTTGTGCAGAACTTTGAGTAATTAGTTTTCTTGCAGGATAACTGATTCTCAGAGATGGAAACATTGTCTATCATTAAGGACCAAGGAAAACTCATCTTGTACCTGTTGAATTCTGTTTCCAGGAACAACTAAAAGCCAAGGACCCTTAGCAAACATGGGAGCCCCAAGAAAAGAAAAAAAAGAAAGTCATCAAAATGAAAATGTACTGCCAAGCAAAAAGTTGAAAAGAATGTATTTAAACTTGACTCTTTAGAGTTGGAGAGGAAAGCAAATAATAAGGGTCTTTGAAACACTTACCTTAATTTGCACAGAGAAATTTTCTCACACATATGGATTTTCTGGATTTAGTGTTTGTCCAGTACTCACGAACTTAAATCTTGTCTTTTCCTATATATGAGTAATGCAGTAAGAAGAACAGAGCACAAGAAGTCTCCTTAAAAACCAAGAAATGTTTTTCTATGAATTATTCATCATCAACATAGAGGGATTATTAAGGGAATATCCAAATGTGTAAATGAAAAGTGCAGTGTACCCAGCTCCTAGTGGTCCCTGGGTAATAAGGCCACATTGAATGAGTATTTAGAATGTATTGCCTGCACTCTGTCATTCACTTCTCTTTTAAGGTAGGGACTAGATAAGATGGAACTGTGTTAATTGGTGTATTTCTGCTCATTGGAAAAAACAATATCCAGCAGTATTGTTGGGCTCCTTGCATAGTAGTATTATAAATTATTTTAACCTATTTTAAAGCCAGAGGTAGTACTATAAGGTATTTTACCTATTTTTAAATCTATAATCTAAATATATTCTGACATTTATATTTAACAAACTGTTTTGAAGGTAACCTTACCATCATCTTATTCCCTTACTTGTCTAAAAGTTCAATATATTTTTGACAGGTTTTCATCTTATCCTTGTATGAAAGTCATCATTGTAGCGTCTTGAGTTGAACTCGGCAGTAACTATCCTAGCACCCATGTGCTGTGGCCACCTTGAGGAACATCCTTCATTACATTTCTTTCCTATTGTAGACCCATTTTTCTCCTTTGCTGGAGAATTATGTTCAGATCAGTCATGATGGAAACTCCATCATTCTAAATTTCACTCCTGGCAGCTTCGGTGTCCAAAGAGAATTTATAAGCATCTCTTCGTAAGTTATAGGTAAAATGGCGAGTCCGGAGTTTACGTGCTCTAAGCAATGGCAGAAACTATGGAACATTGTTAAAAGTGACATGAAAGGAACCACAGAAAATGTTGCAGGATGACTTGTTTCTCTCAATCTTTTTGAGTTTGAGGCTTTGACCTCAACTGCTTTTTTTTTTAAGATTATAAAAATTTTAAGCAGGAAATTTTAGTGTAAAAAATTAAAACGAGAAGTGTTTGTGTGTGTGTGTGTGTGTATGTGTGTGTGCGCGCGCGAACACAGCATACGAGTAGAGATCAACCACGTAGCTTGAACTCAATTTGTCAGGCTTAGTAGCAACCACCTTTACCCAGACAGTCATTTCACCTGCCTAGACTTTCTAAAGAATGCTCAAATTCCACCAAAGGAAACATGGATGTAGTAGACTATTCATGGACTTTTTTATATTACACACTGACAACATATCAATGATAGTAAGTGAAATGACTAACATGTCTAGTCACGTGTGTGTGTGTGTGTGTGTGTGTGTGTGTGAGAGAGAGAGAGAGAGAGAGAGAGAGAGAGAGAGAGAGAGATATAAATTTGGTCTCTGAGATTCCCATAGCAACAGTGAATACTTAAGCCCCATAATTAATTGCTTCATTCCTATCTGGTACAGAATGCTGCTCCTAGGAAGAACACCCCTTCTTTTACTCTCCGGCTCGCATGATTGTTTTCACTGAAAAGCTGAAGTCCTGGGTGTGGTCTGAAGCGGAGAACTGTAGCCATGGCTCCTGAGAAACACAGGCATCAAGAGCCAGAGGAGTAGGCAGCAAGTGAGATGTTCCCTTCCCCTTCTTTGCTCTGCACTCTGTTCACCCTTGAGATGCTGTGGTCTTCCTCATTACTTTCAGCACTATATGCCCAAATAGTTTCTGGCATGCCGCCCTCAACACAGAAACCTCAGAAAAAACTCAACATGGGGCAATATTAGCCCTATTATCCTCCTCTGCAGGTATGGTGACGGGCAAGGTAGAAATATAATCAGACTATATGAAAACTGTAAAAATGATGCTATATATCTGCTGTTAGTCCTCAGTGAGCAAGTACTCCCCTCACACCAGCTCCTAACACTTGAAGATGCTGACTCAGGACAGGGTGTAGTTAGCTGAGAAACATCTCCAGAGCTTAAAACTAAAACATCTGAACTTTAAGCTTCTTTGAGTCTTTACTTTAGCTTCTGTTAGGAAAAACTGGACAGGTTCCTGCAAGGGGGGGGGGGGGGGGGGGGGGGGTGGAGTATGTTTGGCTAGACTCTAGGGCAATGGTTCTCAACCTTCCTAACACTGCAACCCTTTAATACTGTTCCTCATGTTGTGGTAACCTCCCCAACCAGGAACTGTAATTTAGCGACTGTTATAATCATATTGTAACTATCTGTGTTTTCTGATGGTCACAGGCAACCTCTGTGAAAGGGATCACAACCCACAGTAGATTGAGAACCCCCTACTCAAGAAAGATTTATGTGTAAATCTTAAACACAATGCTCAGCACACCATACATGAGTTAGCAGATGTCCAGTTATGGGAGCATGCCTCCTACAATGTTCTTCTTGATATAAATTTATTATTTCTCATGCGACTTCTAAGAAAACAAGTTTCCCTTAGTCTGTTAGTGGAGGCATCAAGAGCAAAACTCTTGCCGGGCAGTGGTGGCGCATGCCTTTAATCCCAGCCCTTGGGAGGCAGAGGCAGGAGCATTTCTGAGTTCGAGGCCAGCCTGGTCTACAGAGAAAGAGAAAAAAAAAGACAGAGAAACACTGAAATTATTCATGCAATTGCTAACAATCCATTGCTTGATGGACTCTAGCAAAAAAACAGAAAGCTGTCATCTAAGGATAATTGTGATTGGAATAACACAGTCCTCTTAGATATATGAGGCTGTGACCAGAGCAGTCTTTTTGCTCTATAGAAACCTGAGTAAACATCAGCTTTCAAAATAACACCCATCAGATTCGCAGGGGAGTCAATGTTCTACATGAGTCAACAGATCTCTCTTTGCCAGGCAGTTCAGCAGTTCAGGACATCTATCTTTAGCTTCACCGAGGATGTTTGCAGCTTTCTGGGCTGACCAAAAAAAAAAAAAAAAAAAAAAAAAAAAAAAATTCAGAAATAGACTCTGCCCATACATATTTACTGTAGCCATCTTAAGAGTGACTCAGCATCCTTGGAGGCAGAAGCAGCCCAGTTCCTCCTAGCTTTATTTCTGAAGTTTGATTTAGGTCTTGTGTTCCTGGGAAGGTAACTGGGATCTCCTAAGATAGTCTCGATCAGTGAAATAGAAGCCCAACTTAATGTTCACAAACACACATTTGGTAATCCAAGTAGAATGCAAGTGTGATAGAAATAAGAGTTAGGTAAATTCGCTTTGAATCAGATTCAACTTATAAGGAAACATTCTGTATTTGACTTTCGGGGTAAGAACCTGGCTGATGCAGGGGAGAGACTATGGATCCATATATACCAGCCTCCACTCGACTCTGACCCTTTCCCAGGTGCCCAAGGTCTGCACTCAATACATTTGTTAAGAAACTCTTGTGTTGGAGAGTTACGAAAACACTTTCAACCTGTTTGTATCTCTTTTTTCTTTGCTTATGTGGTGCTAGAGACCCAACCTATAGCTGTGTGCATATATGCACAGCAATTGCTCTATCACTGAGATAGACACTGTCTTTGTGTGTAAAGAAACACAAGAAAAGCAAATGACAGGAAAGCAAGTTGGAGAGGAAAGAATTGATTCACCTCATACTTCTACATCAATCATTGAAGAAAATCAGGTTAGGAACTCAGACAGGGCAGGAACCTGGAGGCAGGAGCTGATGCAGAGGGCAGAAAGAGATGATCTTTACTGATTTGCCCCCATGGCTTACTCAGCCTGCTTTCTTATAGAACACAGACCCACCAGCTCAGGGGTGGCCCCACCCACCTTGGACTGGGCCCTCCCCCATCTGCCTTACAGCCAGATCTTATGGAGACATGTTCTCAATTGAGGCTCCTTCCTCTATGATAAATCTAGCTTGTGTCAAATTGGCATTAAACCAGCCAGTACAGGCATCAACCCTCCATTAAAAACTACATGTGTACTTTATCATGCTCTGGTTTCATGCCAAAGATTTTTTTTTTAATTTTATTTAATCTTTATTTTTTTATACTCCAGATTTTATCATCCTCCCAATCTACACTCTGACTGGTCCCAATCCCATACCTCCTTCACATCCCCCTGTCTCCACAAGAATGTTCCCATCCCCACCTCCCACCTCCCCCCACCCCACCAGACCTCTCGACTCCCTGGGGCCTCCAGTCTCTTGAGGGTTAGGTGCATCTTCTCTGATTGATCCCAGACCCAGGCTATGAAGTGTTCATGACTGTCCTCCAAAAAGACCCAACAAGCAGCTGAAAGAATCAGATGCAGATATTTATGCACAACCAATGGACAGAAGCTGCTGACCCCTTTGGTTGAATTAGAGAGAAGGTGTAAGAAGCTAAGGAGACAGAGGGCGACCCTGTAGGAGGACCAGCAGTCTCAATTAACCTGGACCCCCAAGACACTGAACCACCAACCAGGCAACAAACTACACCAGCTGATATGAAGCCCCAACACATATACAGCCTGAAGAAAAGGATGTCCAGCAACAGAGCCAAAGTGGGATCCAGAGCAAGGGGAGCCCCCAATAATCATTTTTTTTAAATGGATGGGTGAAGGAACACCATCATAGAAGTAGGGAGATGGGGGATGGGATAGGAGTTTCCAGAAGGGAAACAGGAAAAGGGGATAACAGGGTAATATTTGAAATGTAAATAAAGAAAATATCTAATAAAAATTCAAAAAGAAATTTATTTAATATTTTTATACCAGAGGTCATCCTGCAAGCACTGGTTCTCTCTTTCTACCCTTCCTGGGACTGAACTCATAATGAAGCTCAGTGGCAAGCCTCATCATGGTCTTGGGTTCTATAAGAAAGCAGGCTGAGCAAGCTCTGTGAGGAAGCCAGTAAGCAGCATCCCTCTATGCTCTCTGCATCAGCTTCTGCCTCCAGGTTCCTGCTCTGTCTGGGTTTCTGCCATGTCTTCCTTCAATAATGAGATGTGGAAATGTTGATTACTCACTGAGTCATCTTCCCTGACTCCTTGATAAGTACTTTTGTCTCCTCTGTTGAAAATAGTGACTATGCCTGACTTTGGCTAGAATAATAAATACATAAATGGCCTGTTGTTAACCTTTGATATAAGCAGCAACACACTGATATGGAAACTTGACCTAATGCCTGAAGGTTCCCTAAGTAGTCCAGCAGAGGACACATATATACTACTTATAAAACACTCAGGTTTACAGATGGTCTAAAAAAGGCTAGTTAGGGTCTCAGAATGACTTACTGTGCGTGCTTGTGTGCTGCTGTGCACGTAAGTGCTGTTAGCCCAGAACTGATGGAGGGAGCACACACTCCTGTGGAGCACTGCTGAACTGTAATCTAACCTCCATCACTGTCTTTTAGAATTAGAGACAGAGGACACAGAAGAGAGGTTGTAATCTTCTGTCAGTTCTCATTTAAGAATACCAGAAATCCCCCTCCATTCCAAGAGGTTCTAAAATAAACTAAAACTGTTCTTAACCCTCTTATGAAAATGTAACAACTCCTCCTTGAGGCAAATTTATTTTATCTCACTTCACTAGGCTTGATCTCAAGTAGCTGTCATTTGTGATGTCTAGTGGCCAACAATTCACAGGGAAAGAAACAAAAGAAATCCAAATGAAGCATTTGGAAGACTACATTGTATTCTGTTTTGGATCACAAAAAGCAGCATTAGGGGAGGTACTCTCAGATTGGAATTTCATGGGTTAAATCTATGTGGGTGACATTTTATATGATATAATATAAGATATAAGGATAGGTTAGAGCCTGAAGAATGTATCCAGACCTCTGGTGGGCAGTCAAGAACGTAACCAAATGGATTGACTTCAGTTGTTTATACCTCGAGTTTGCCAATGGGCTGCTGCTTGTGTGTAAGGAAAGTAGTGAGAATGAAGAACTAATATTCCATATTTTACTCACTTTCCACAGTTTATGCTGCCAGGAGCTCACTGTTAGCATGGTTGCTATTCTTTGGGACTCACACATAGCAGGGTCAGGTGTGAAACTACGGTAGAGAAAATAAACATCAAACCATCAAAATCTGTGCCCAAACACAGAACAGAGTATTTTTCTATTGTCTTCTCCATTGGGATGAAAAATATAATTTTATCTACACACAACTTTGTAGGCTACTCTTAATTTGCACTATTTTATATGGATTATTTGTTCATATTTTCCACTTGGAATTTTGCTGCAAGAGTTCATGTTGGCATTCCTGGAGAATTCTACTTGATAAAATCCCATGTTCCCAGGTGCTTATTTGGCCCTTGAAAGTTTGTGGGGAAAGTACTAATTGTTTATATTGATAATATAGCACTGATTCCTCTTAATTTTGGTAGACTTTTTCAATAATTCTTAAAGAGTTTGAACAAGACAAATGGCTATATTATCTATCAGGGGACTGACTATACCTCTCGGGTAGATATTATTTGTTTACTTCCTGGTAAACTATTCACTTAACAGAGGTCAAGATTCATTTCATGATTTCTGCATCATTTTGATATTTTTCTTAAATACCAATGTTCTGAATTTATTTTATTATTGGTTCTGTGGTTAGGTATATAACACAAAATTTCCATAAACTCACTTTTGAGAGTAGCTACCAGTATGGGTATTGTTGGGGCTACTCCAGCCATTAAGGGAATTTGAGAGAGAAAGAGGGAAAGGAGACTGAGGGAAGATGAATGAAAAGTGAAATGAAGATCTGACTTCTGTACCACTAATTACAGTCTACAGTCTAAGCGAAGCAGCTGCAAGCTAAGGACATGAAGCACACTGATAAAATCATCTCTTATGAATGTGCCTACTCTCCAGCTGTTAAATTCTATTAAAATGCCCTATCCCTGCTGTCTATCTTGAATCATTGCTCCTGACAGCTGCAGATGCTATATGGAAGCCCAGATGAGTTAGGTACTATATTATATAAAAGAAAACATAACATCATTTCATATATACTCCCAATTTAGAAGTCAAAGAAATATTTAAATAATCATGATAGTTACATTTCAATAATTAATTTAATGTATTTCCTTGTTATCTGAATTCCTGTTCTTGTATTTTAGGATACAAAATGTACTTAAAAATAATGTACTATATCTAAATGTGTACTTTAAGACATTTTAGAAGTCCCTCCCTAAAGACACTTGAAGGTCATTTCATAATGATGAGAATGTTTGGAAACTGAACAAAAGAAAACTTTGAGTTTTAGAAGTGATGGACAGGTCTATAATTCTTCGTTTTTTTAGACACACACAAAAATGTGAAGTAGCCAATGCAAGCTCGCTGCTTTTACAGATGAAACATTAGTGCAGCTCCAGGGGAGAAACCTGAATGTCTTCAGTCTTCCAGATGAAAAGAATGATAACAAGTACACCTGCCAGGTGACAAAGACTGTGAAGTGATTAATGTCACAAGGTTGAAAGATGCCATTAAAGACAACATGTGTCAACCTGAGAATCTAACAGAGTGTGTGCCGGAAATACATACATTTCATCCATTTTTTTAATGCCAAGTTAGTATGTTTCATGAAACTTGAAGTCAATTTGCCTTTAAGCAAAAATTCCTGAAGAGATTTTGCACTTTTAGCTTCAGAGTAAACAGATTTTGAAGACTCCATCCTGAATTTCAGCAATTATTTGGGTGGTATTTATAGAATAGAGGAGAGAGATATTTGTTTTGCCTTTTACATATGAGGTTGGTATTGTGCCTTATTTAAACTACATTGTTCTTTGGCAAATAGCTGTCCCTATAAAGACTGAGCAGTAAGAGATTATGTCAAAGCAAGGTGTAAGCAAAGCTCACCCCTTTCACCTCTCTCCTTCTTAATAGAAATTGCATAAGTGAGGGAGAGCACATGGGTTAAAGAGTTCATGAAAATACTGTCACATAGATATGTAGAGAACTGAAGGAGATTTGCCTTATTGGGGCTCCAACACGTAAGCTGTAGAGAAGCCAGAACACATCTCCAGTAACCAATCCTGAACTCACTAAGTTGGCTTAATGTAACTTCCCTTGTTTCTCCTCATCCTTCTCTAGGCTTGCCTTACTTTATCCTGGTGTGGTATAATGTGCCCCATCTCCCTAGGAACTGTAATAGATCATCCTCTCATTACAGTCAAATGATGCATTTAGTATTCCTGAGTGACAATAATGCCTACACCTTTAAGAATTTGTACTATCCTCTCTGTCTCTGCCCCCTCATAAATACCTTGTGATCAACCCTTGAGTGTGTCAGTTTTTCTAATCCACAAACTCATCAACTATTCATGAAAAACATCCCTGACATCCTTGGGATTTATAATAATTTTCTTTTGCAACGTACATTCAAATTGTTTACTTCCTTAGAGCATTTTATTCTAAGATCATTGTTTCTAAATTCCAGGGTTTCTAGCCTCCGAATATTGCTTGGTTATCAATAATGCCCAGTAAGTATTTACTGGGCAAATTGATCTTTTTTAATAAGTAAAGGTTTTCTTTTATCACCTTTATTGAAAATAAAATCTATTTTAAATTCAACATGCTACCAGTTCATTTCCCAGCTGCTCATTGCATTACATAATGTCTGGTTTACATAGTCAAGTTCCCAAACTAGATTGTAAATTGAAATTGTATATCACTATTCCTAGGGAAACATGAAAAGATTTCTACTCAGTCCAGGGAGGAAACCAGGCTAACAAAGGTAAGGATAGCAAGAAAGTTCTGCTGGAAAATTTATGAGTTTATTGGGTCTACTTAAAGGAAAGAGATAACTCAGAGATGGCTGCAGCATCCAAAACCCACCCCATTGTGGTTGATGGCACAGGGAAGCTATCTTTTATGGAAATCTAGAGCACACTGAACTCAATAGGCAGGCAGTTCAGTAGCTTGGAGCTGGACTTTGCCTCTGGTCTCTGCCTCTTCAAGTAGCTTAGTGGCTTGACTGGCCTGTGAGTCTTCTACGAGCCTTAGCTTGTCTGAGAGTGTCTCTCAGCTGAACTTTTGGCTTAAGTTGGCTTGGAAAAATGGGTATGTTGTGAACCTGGTAGTTTCCAGGGACTTTCTGAAGCTTTTGAGTGTTTTTGCTTCCTGATATTGAAGCGATTGCCTCCAAAATAGACTGCTCTACCTCCCTTTAGAACAACCCATGTCTTCAGCAGTATCCCTGAAAGATGGAATGCTTTACCTGGCAGGAATTTTCTACATAACAATTGGTAAGAACACAACATATTTTTTTCTCAGCATTGAGTTAAACGCTTGCACATGCTTATAGAAAGTTGACTGTTTTAATAATCTAACTAAACTGATATTGGTTTTAGAATATAGCAAGCAAAAGACTCTATCATATCTGCAAGTATAATATCTGAGATCATAGATTTAGATTATTTTATCACAATGCTGGTATCCTTGAAACAAACTCAAACTCTTGGTACTCTAAATACATTCTATGCATCTTCGATGTTAATCAAGCCTATATCAAAATATGTACAACAACACCAAAGTATTTATGATAAAAATGAATGCAAATCAGTGTACACATCAGTAAACCATATTGTTCATGAGGACTACAAAGGTCTTAAAATTTACTAAGAAAAAAGTTCTTAAAGAATGTTCTAGTATCTCATGTGATCCAGTGAGAAGAACCTGCCCCTTCTCCCAATTCCCCCGCCTTTTTTTTCCATATCCTTATATCATTCAACTCTTCACTCCTTTCAGTGCTCTGGGACACTGTCACAGACCCAGGGTCTATCAGATATAAATCTACCCAAAATCCTTTTACATCAGTTGTTTCCTGGAAGAAGCCTTGATTGGACATATGTGAAGATCCCTAGGATAGGATTAGGAGTAAATTCTACAGTACTTTGGTGTTTTCTTCCATTCTGCAGCACAATTTCAAGGTCTGTAACTTAGAAATCACCTTATATTACCTTCATGTTCTTTGTGTCTGTAACACAGATAATTTTAATAATATTTTTCCAATTTCCTAAAGATAACATTAGGTAGGTTCATCTTTTCTTAATTTACATTCTAAATGTTGTACCCTCTTCCCAGAGTTCTTCACCGGCTCCCCTTTGGCTCTAAGAGGTCCACACCCACACCACACCCCACCCACACCCACACCCTACCACACCCTCACCACACCCCCACCTCACCTCACCTCACACACCCTATAGCTCCCTCCTTCACTGGGGCATCAGTCTCTACAGAATTAGGCCTCTCCCACTGAAGCCTAGCAAGTCAGTCCTCTGCTACATATATGCCTGGAGCCACTGACCAGCCTGTGAATGTTCTTTGGATGGTGGCTTAGTCTTGGTAAGCTCACAGGGGATCCAAGTTAGTTGACACTGTTGGTCTTCCTATGGGGTTGCATCTTAATAAAACTTTTTGACTTGTGACCTTATGAACCAATGGCAAGGTTCAGTTAAGCCTGTTCCTTTAAGGCCCCCTCTTCAGAAATACTTTGGTTCCCCATTCTACTACTTTGGGTCTTTTTTACTCTTTGCAGGGCTTATCCCTCATGGCTAACTAAATGAGATTCTTTAAGTCCATTATAAACACATCCTTATTGAAAAAGCAGTTCTGTAAATTTATTTGACAATACATGGAAAGAGCAATTCTCAAAAAGCAAAAACATGAAAAAACAAAAAACCCAGGATAGCCAAAACAATTCTTAACAATAGAAGAATTTCTGGAAGAATCACCATCTCTTATCTCAAGCTGTATTACAGAGTAATAGTGATTAAAAACTGCATGGTATTAGTACATAGACAGACAGGTTGGTCAAGAGAATAGAACAAAGACCCAGAAATAAACCCACACAGCTAAGAACACTTGATTTTTGACAAAGAAACCACAACCATACAGTGGGGGGGAGGGGAAGCATCCTCAACAAATGGTGCTGGTATAACTGGCAGTCTGCTTGTAGAAGAATGCAAATTGATCCATATTTATCCCCTTGAACAAAGATCAAATTCAAGTGGATTAAGGACCTCAACATAAAACCAGATACACTGAATCGAATAGAAGAGAAAGTGGAAAATAGCCTTGAAGGCATTGTCACAGGGTAAAATTTCCTGAACAGAACATCAATGGCTCAGGCTTTAAGATCAAATTGACAAGTAGGACTTCATGAAACTGAAAAGCTTCTGTAATGCAAAGGACACTGTCAAAAGGAGAAATCAGCAACTTAAAAATTTGGAAAAGATCTTCATTAAGCCTACTTACATCTGGTAGAGGGCTAATATCAAAAATATATGAATAACTCAAGAAGTTAGACTCCAAAAAATCCAAGTAACCAAGTTAAAAGATGGGGTACAGATCTAAACAGAGAATTCTTAACAAAGGAATATTGAATGGCAGAGAAGCACCTAAAGAAATGTTCAGCATCCTTAGTCATCAGGGAAACGCAAATCAAAACAGCTCTGAGATTCTACCTTACACCAATTAGAATGGCTAAGATCAAAAACCTCAAGTTACAGTACATGCTGGAAAGGACATGAAGAAAGGGGAACTCTCCTCCATTGCTGGTGGGATTGCGAACTGGTACAACCACTCTGGAAATCAATCTGGTGTTTCCTCAAAAAATTGGAAATAGTTCTACCTAAAGGCTCAGCTGTACCTCTCCTGGGCATATACCCAAAAAATGCTACAGCATACCACAGGCACACATGTTCTGCTATGTTCATAGTAGCCTTATTTGTAATAGACAGAAACTGGAAGCAACCCAGATTTCTCTTAACCAAAGAATGGAAACAGAAAATGTGGTTCATTTACATGATGGAATACTATTTGGCTATTAAAAATGAGGACATCATGAATTTTTCAAGTAAATTAATGGCACTAGATAAGATCATCTTGAGTGAAATAACCCAGACCCAAAAGAGCATGCATGATATGTGCTCACTGATAAGTTGATATTAGCCCAAAGTACAGAATACACATGATACAACTCACAGACTATTAGAAGTTTAACAGGAAGGAAAGTCCAAGTGTGGATGCTTCAATCCCACTTACAGGAGGGACCAAAATAATCACAGGAGGCAGAGGGAGGGAAAGACCTGTGTGGGAGAGAGTAGGGAGAGGGAAAAAGATGGATAGAATCAGGTGGGGGGGGAGACAGGAGAGAAGCCCAGAGGGCCAGGAAAATGAATGGAAATATGCAACTTCTGGGGGAGAGGGACAGGGTGAACCTCTAGAATGTCCCAGAGACCTAGGATGTGAGAGGCTCCTGGAAATCAATGGTGATGACCTTACCCAAAATGCCAAGAGTAAGGAGGTGGAACCTGAAGGGACCATTTCCAGTAGATAGACAAGGCGCCCAGTGGAGAGATGTGGTTACCAAACTACCTTCAAAAAGTTTGACCCAGAATTGTTCCTGTCTAAAAGAAATGCAAGGACATAAATAGAGCAGAGACTGAAAGAAAGACCATCCAGTGACCTGGGAATCCATCCCATTGGTGAGCATAAAAATCATGACACTGTTATTAATGCTGAGTTGTGTTTACAGAGAGGAGTCTAGCATGGCTGTCCTTTGAGAGGCTTTACCAGTAGCTGACTGAGACAGATGCACATACTTCCAAACATATATTGGACTGAGGTTGGCAAAACCTATGGAAGAGTTAGGGAAAGGATTTAAGAAGCTGACGGGGATTGCAATCCCAAAGGAAGACCATCAGTGTCAACTAACCTGGATCCCTGGGACTAAGCCACCAACCAAAGGGCATACATGGGCTGATACCTGGCACATATATAGCAGAGGACTGACTTGTCTGGCTTCAGTGGAAGAGGATGCACCTAATAATCCTGTAGAGTGATGCTCCAGGGAAGGGGGATGCAGAGGGGATTGTGGTAGGGATGGTGGAAGGATGGGGAGAACTCCCTGTCAGAGGCAAAGGGAAGGGGAGATGGGATGAAGAACTTTGGAGGGAGAACTGAGAAGGGGGGACAACATTTGGAATGTAAATAAATAAAACATCTTAAAAATAAAAAGAAAATACACTTAACTAGCAATCTAATGTAAGACTTTGGAAATACTGTGCTACTCACACTGGAAAAAGCTGTAACTTGGCTCCGTCACAACAAGAGAAGAAATTCACAAGTAACAAAATGGTGTCCGTAATAGAATCTTGAGAAGCAATCAGTTGGTATTTGAAACATGATAATCCTAAATGGGAGTAGAACATTGTACTTGTGAACGCCTAAACTTGTCTATCAACTAGAGATTAATGCCTAAATCCCTTCTTAAATCCCAATCAGGAATAAGAAATTACAGTGTAAAATAAAACTCTGTTTTTACTGGAAAAAAAAGATTGCAAGTGACTAATTTAATGTCTTCAGCATGTATCTTTTTAGCTATTGTTCAACAGACATGTCTCTTACATTCTATTGATGAGGGGCCCTTAAAATGATCTTCGTTCATAAATTCATAATCACAGTGAGAGAAGCTGAGCAGCAGTCCACAGTGTTGCAGGGTGCCAGCCTGTCCTCAGCCTCAGTGGACAGATGATCACATCAACATTGGTCAGGAAACTTCCTTTAGCCAATGTTTCCCAGCATGCCTGCTTCACTGTATCTAAGCCTGTTAATAAAGTCAGAGCCACATTTGCTTTGACAAGAAAACCACTAGGACTCTATGTAAACTATCTTCTAATTATTAGAAGATTGAAAGGATACATTTAAATTTAACATTGAACTGAAAACATGGCTTTACTGTTTATTTCAATAGAATAATCCAGTGGTATAATCCTCCTTTCAGTTTACTAGGAGATAGTAATGAAAACTTAAATGCCACAAGTCAATTTGTCTCAGATGAATTCATGGGCTAAACAGCTGTTCCTGCTGGAGCATTTTAGAGTGTTTCTCTGCTGATGAGTTGCTGTCTCCATGGCAAGGGATGCCTTAAAACATAATTGTAGTACGGCCTTATTTATAACTGGCCTTGATGCTCCGTAATATTTTAAGTGGCTTCTCAAGCCCCAATCAAGATAGCTTTAAGTGATGGCACAAATATGGCACCAGGTTACCACATTGTTCCTTTAGGATATATATAAACTGCACATTTACGATATCATTTTTCTCACTTAAGAAAACATAAAGTTTGATTTCAGGAATTCAAAATGAGGACATGTCTTAGATAAAGTAAGAGTGCATGTTCACTACTGTCTGATAGTTATATGTCCCAAATGTCAACAATTGCCTTTTGATTTTCTCAAGCCCAAAAATACTAGGGAGCTGAGAGTCCAGAGTTACTATCACACTTAGTGTTGGGTGCTGGGTAACAAAGAGTGTCTGCTAAACACCATGATTGCTTCTTAATTATCCACTGATGAATGGGGCCAAGAGGAGGGACCCAAAACAAGAAAATCCACTGGGAAGGAAAAGGCAACTCCCTTCTAAGAACCACACTTCAAATTTTTCTTCTTAAATTTAAAAGAAACAAAATAAAGTTGAAAGCATCACTTATATACTCAGTCGTGGCCCTGACAATAGGAGCTAAGGCTATAAATATCTGCATTTCTTTATGAGAGCTTACTGGTAGATTTCCAAGAATTATAAGCCATTTAAACATCACTCAGCCATAAGCTTTGTCAATTCATTCTGTCCTCACATTTTTATTCACTCCATGATTTGGGAAGATGCAGACAATCTTCCAGCATCTCAGACCATCCCATCTGCATCTGCAAAGTTGCAAAAATTAAGATACAGTCAGATGACAAACCGCATTTGGGTTTCCAGCGACTATTTTTGGACAACTTTAAAAATACCTGAAACCAGGAAGGAAAGGGGCATCCTGACTCTTGGTTTAGCCCTTAGTATTCTGAGATACATCTCAAAACAGAATAAAAGATAGTGTGAAGTTATCCTGTGAAGAGTTTCTTGACCATGACCGAGAAAACCAATGGAAACCCTAATACTATGAATATTTTTAATTAGAAAATTGAGACAATAGTCTTTTATTAATCCAACAACAAGAAGAATCCAGTGTAGGTAAGGGGGGAACAAGGATGCCACATTTAGAATACTTTCTAGTTAGTCTTAATAAATTAAGAAATGTAAAAACAAATTTTAACACTTTCTTAATTTTAGAGAATCTGAATATTAAGTTTTTTAAGGTTTTGCATTTTATATTTTATTTTATTTTATTTTATTCTACATATATGAGGCTAGAAGAAGGGGTCATATTCTCTGGAAGTGAAGTTACCGATGTTTGTAAGCCACATGTAGGTTCTGGGAACTGAACCTGAATCCCCAGGAAGAGCAGCAAGCTCTCTTAACCATTGAACCAGTCTTCCAACTCTCAGTATTAAATTTTAAGATCAAATTTTGAACCATAGAAAATATATAAAACACAGGGACCTTTTACAAGCCCTCCTGTGTATTGAAAAGTGTACTGATTTTAGAGCACAAAGACTGGCATGAGACACTCTTCTTCATTTCATATTGCCAAGATCCTGGAATCTCCATCCAGCGTCTTAGGTCTAGTACTTCCTTCTGAACTGTATGTGGTTCTGATGGGAGAATCACAGGTGTGTAGCAGAGGATTTAAGCTAATTAATATAAATATATATGCACATATATAGCATATATATCATATACATATATTTATATCATATATTTGTATGTATGATATATAATCATTCAAAGTATATATTTATACCACATATTTTGTTAGTTTCTTGAGGATTCAGTGAGATGAATATTTCAAATTTATTAGAATACATACAATTATCTTAAAGAACTTAGTATGCCAATCTTAAGATAACAAAGATCTGTAATTTTGTGATGATGATATATGTTATAATACATTATATGTACATTATATATAATTATATAGATTACATAAATATGATTTTACATATATATATAAAATATGATAGGTATTTCTTTTAATTGAGAAAGCCTTTAAGCCTTTCAGTTTTGGATTTAATAATTTAAACTTTGCCTTTCAATAGATACTGGGGCATTGTTTCTTTAGTCTAATCTGGACTAAATCTGAAACTCATCACCTTTTAGGTTTCCAGGAAGACTGGGCTAAAATGTCATGCACAGTGTTCTATTGATATTGCTGACAGCTGATAGAATCAGATCATTATTTTGTGCCCTGGAGCAAGTCATTTTATATTTTCATATCTGTTCTCCTTGGGAAGATGACTTTCTGTCAGTGTATATTCATGAATGGAAAAGCTGTAAGCAGCTATGGAGATTTGCTTAAAGCAAGGATTTAAAAAAAAAAAAATCCCTGAAAAAAAATCTCATGACAAAAAGATCTCTCTCTCTCTCTCTCTCTCTCTCTCTCTCTCTCTCTCTCTCTCTGTCTCTTTCTCTGTGTGTGTGTGTGTGTGTGTGTGTGGGTGTGGGTGTGGGTGTTTGTGTGGATGTGTGTGGGTGTGGATGTGTGTTTTTCTGGCTATTGTGAATAGAACAGAAATGAAGAATGAACAAGTATTTCTGTTGTGAGACTTAGAACAAAGCTCACATGATTGATCTAGGTAATCTTTAGAGGTTAAAAGTAGATCAACCACACTGATTTTCATAGTTGAATCTCCCACCAATAATGAATAAGTGTTCCTCTTGTCTACACATGTGTCAGCATTTACTTTCATTGTTTTCTTCATTTTAGCATGAGATAAGATAATGTCTAAAATTAGATTTGCATTTCACTTACCTTATGTTGAACATTTAAATGAAATAGTTTATAGATGTGTGTGTCACTACTTTCATGCTTCTGTTTAATTCTATGGCCTATGTTATAATTTGGTTCCTTGTTACTTTGGACTTGTTTTTGTTTGTTTGTTTGTTTGTTTGTATATTGTTGTCTAGACACAAATATTCTGTCAGATGTACAGTTGGTAAGGTTTTTTTTTTTCTCTTCTGTATGCTGGCCTTCACTCAGTGATGACATCCTTCACTCTACATAAGTCTCTGACTTTCATGAGACTTCATTTTTAAGTTACTGTTTTCTATTCTACTTAAATCTTACTCAGAAATTATTTACCTGTTCCTCTAAATTTCGGTGTACTACTACTTTCTCCACTCTCAGGTTTAAGACAGCAGGTATTATACTGAAGTCCTTTGATACATCTAGGTTTGAGTTCTGCTCAGGGTAAGAGGTAATAACCTATTTTCATTCATGGATGTGGCTATTACATTTGTATAATGTCATTTGTTGAAGGTGCTTTCCATTCACCAAAAATCGAGTATAAGACGTGTAGTTAGAGCCTCAATTCTATTCCAATTTTACCCAACATTGTTGCTGTGGCAAGGCATCTCATCCAAAGATAAGATCCATCTGCAATACAGACATGCCCTAGATTTCAGTGTGTTCTGACTGGAATAGAGACATGACTTTGGTACATACCTTTAATCCCTAACAATGACGGACTTGTTAGTTTATAGAAGAAAACAGCCACATTTGAAAGTGGCATCTAAATAAGGGACAGGCAAAGTGACAAATCAGAGAATGATTTGACAGACTGCATCTGAGATAGAATATGACCAACTCGCAGGAGACTAGCAGAGGAAGAGAGGCTACTGAAGAGCAGCAAGACAGTTGTGTGGTGTGTGGTGAGTGGTATGTGTAAATGGTACTTTTACCAGTACAGTTTTACAGACAGGTTGAAGAAAGGACAAGCCAGACACAGATGAAAACAGAAGGAGCCAGAAAATGAGGAGGCAGAAGATTCAAACATATTGACAGAGCTACTGAGGCCAAGCAGAGCAATTCAGTCAGAAGCTGAGAGAAACCAGTTTGAATTAGTCAGCTTGGAAGATTAGATTGTATGGATACTAGAAGCCCCCAGTCCTAGGCTCATGGATAGTTAGAACAGAGCAGGAAATGCTCTGGGCTCAGCCCAAGCTGTCTATTCTCAGGCCTTGGGTATGGCTTTATGCACTTCATCTGAGGAAATAAAAGCAACATTTACAGTATACCACATTCGTGGTAAGAATATGGTAAGGTCAATGATGTTTGGTGGGAAATGGTAGGACATTGTGGAAATGGAAATAAGAAAAAAAAACTTAACCTAGTTTGACAAAACCATAAGAGAGAACCTAGTAAGAATTTCCTAAAACATATGCATAAACACATATAAAATGAGCTTAAATGGAGTTAACCTGGATGTGTATGGGGACAATTTTATTTCTAGGTGTCATAAGCTATTTATTAAAAAAAAAAAGAAACCATAGTGCATTACCTACTTTCAAGTTGTTGCTAATGTCTAAAAAATAAATTATTACAAGAACACATGATAACTGTATGCAACATTTATTGAAAACACTATGAAGGCCATTGGTGAAAAAGATGAAATTTAAAAAAAAAAACTAGAAATAAAATGATGTACTTAGAATATAGGTTCTTAAAACTATCATAAACATAAATGAGCTCCAAAACAAAATTAGCAATAGAAAGGAAAAAAACAGCTAAAGAATAAAAGAAACAACATTACTTATCAAAATTTAGCAGCTGTTAATAAAAGGGAATAAAGGAAGGGCAATGTGTTACTTCAATGTAACCAATATCTATTGTTCACTAAACTTCAAAGAGAACAAATCAAAGAAGCAAAAATAGAAGAGAAAATACATTCCAATCAGTATGTCATTAAGTAATATCAAAAAATAAAAAATTTCATAATAATGATGCCTTTCCTGCCTGTATTGAAAAGTTTTCTCGATTCAATTTAAAAAAATATCTGTGAACAAATACAAATTTCATATTGTAACAATAAAATATATAACTCATTGAGATAAAATTAATATAATGCTTTTTTTGAAATGTTCACAGTTTTATATACTAATATAATAAAGAAAATGTGATGTTTCAGCATAGCTAGGAGAGGAGCTCATGAAATCCTACTCTTAGCTAAGGAGCTATTGACAATTTATGTATGCTGGGTGAGGGAGAATCAATGTCTAGTCCAATGCAGCCCCTAACAGGAACATGCTCCACTGTATGGCTCCAGAACAAGGACCCAAACTCAAATCTTGACACCATGTAAAGCCAGATCTAGCATTATATATAAGTAAAAGCAACATTTTTACCATGAGATTTATAGGCCAAGGGTAGAAAATCTCTGGAAGCTCCTGGGCCAAATGTCCTGGGATACACAGGAAGAGGAAAAAAAGACCCTGTTAAAAAGATAGAAAGAAAATATGGACACCTGAGTTTGTCTTTGGTTTCACACATGCCCTATGGCATACATGTGCTCAAACTCAGAGTACACACACACTCACATAGACAAACACACATACCACATAAACAGACTAAAGAAAAAGAGGGAGCACACTATTTAATCAACTAACTCAAAAGTTAACAAAAGGGCAATAATCCCCCAAATATCAAAAAGATAGATTGGATCAATATCATTACAAATATGACCATAGGTAATATGAATTATGAATATTGCAATAACACTCGAAAACACAAAATCCATATATAACTGGAAATCCTATTATACACATTAATGGAAATTATAAAATGCAGGTACACTCACACACTTTTGAAAAGCCATCAAAGAGCTAATGTTTCAAAAACTTCCAAAACTGATCCATGAACTGATGATTGATTTCCCCATAAAAGAGAAAAAATATGTAATCCACCCTTAATCTCCCAAATACCTGACACAGATTAATTTAAAGCCAGTGTTACAAACTGTCATGAAGTCTAATAATTTTAATGCTGCTCAAATTATTGCAGAGCTTATAAACACAGACAATCACACGAAAGTCTTCATGTTGAGAATGATACTTTGTCAATCCTGTGAATATGTAGACAAACACATAGAGAATATAAAACAAGCTCTCCTAAAAGTTCTATGTGAAATTCTGCTCAAAGACAGACTCTGATGTTTACGTTAAATACAGAAAGTATCAGATGATAGCTCACTAAGAATCAGAATATTATTAAATATTAAAATCCACTTATGCTTCATTCTTCAAAGAGATGAAACAAAAATCAACAGATAATTCTGATGCATGCCCAAGTCATCTGACGTAGATCACAAATGCATTACTATTTCAAAAACCCAATACATGACATCAGAGTGGTTACCACCTCTCTGTATGCAAAACATAAACAGACATGCAACCACATAATCTGTATTCTTGTCCTATGGTAATCCATAGACAGACCTCTATTTTCCCAACATTTTCTATTTTGTTGTCTGAAAAACGGAAATGTGCTGAGAGAGCATCACTAAGTTTTCTGCTACAGTAGTCAAAAAATCTAAGTCTTCCTACAGTAGCTTCAATAATCTCATCACCAGACAAATACTTACTGATCAGAAGGCTCATTATGAATTTGTTTCTGATATATGTGAGAACCAGAGTGGTAGTGTAAAGTTTAAAGCCAGCACCCAGGCATTAGAGACAAAAGGAATGCAGGTTTAAAGCTAGCCTGAGCTACATACTCAGAGCCTGTCAGAATCTATCTCTGTCTCTACATCTATGTATATCTTTATGTATATGTAACCTATGTCTAATCTCAATATATAATAGTATGTTATATATTGTTACATACCATATATTATGTACACACTATAATATATATATGTATATATTTGAGGTATCCATAATAATCTATTCTTTTGTGAACATTCGTAATAAAACATTTTCGTTTCCAAAACAGGCAAATTTCTATGGATACTGATGAAACAAGGCATTTCTCATTCTATTGCTATTTCAAACACTGCCCCATCTTTTAAATTGTCTTTAAATAATCAATACTTATATTAAATATTATCAGAAATTTAACACCATAGAAGAATTTAAACTATTGAAAACCAATTTACCAAATACAGTAAATAACTTGCTCTATAAATGAGAACAAAACAAAGTTGATATTTAAAATCACCTTCAAGATACCATTCCAGTTATTTTTCATTTTTATATTTATTTGTTATTTTCAATCAACTTATTATTTATATCTTTTCTTTTTTCTTTTCATTTATTTTTTATTAGATATTTTCTTTATTTACATGTCATACAATATCTCCTTTCCCAGTTTCCCCTCCGAAAAAAAAGAAAAATAAATAAAAATAAACAAAAAACAAAAACAAAAACAAACCCCTGTTTCCTCACTCCTCCCCCTGCTCACTACCCCACCCTCTCCTGCTTACTGGCCCTGGCATTCTCCTACACTGGAGCATAGAACCTTCACAGGACCAAGGGCCTCTCCTCCCATTGATGACCGACTTGGCCATCCTCTGCTATACATATGCTGCTGGAGCCATGAGTCCTACCATGTGTACTCTTTGGTTGGTGGTTTAGTCCCTGGGAGCTCTGAGGGTACTAGTTAGTTCATATTATTGTTCTTCTGGTGGTGGCGCACGCCAGTAGGATTTGCTGAAGAAGGCAGAGGCAGAAAGATCATGAGTTCGAGGCCAGCCTGGGTTACATATTTTCTAATAGTAAGAATATGACAAAAATAAATGCAATAGGCATTCGTATTATTCATCAAAATTGATCTATTTTTAATACTGTACTTTCTTTCCTGAAATATCTAGGAGTTGGTTGTTATGAATATAATGTGGCAAGTGGGTATCTTAGGCAGGCTCAAGCCAAAGTATGCCCCTGAGTAATTATACCATACAACAGACATTATGTAAAAGAGGTTTCCTGGGGGGAAGAGGAAAGAGTGGGAACCTGGGGAAAGGATGGAGCAGGCAAGTGTGCATGTAGACAGGTACACAGACATGGAGGGCAGAGGGGGAGAGAGCTGCAGCGTGGGACAGTCCCTTATATATGCAGCACACATCTGTCACATCTGGTGATTGCAGGTCATATTATAAGCAATTGCTACATCCCTGAGGGCAGGCCAGCAGAAATGCCTGGATGCTACACTAGTACTCTAGAGTCATTTAAAGACACAATCACATGCAAACATTTACACCAAAGTAATTGGTGCCTGTGTCCTAAATGAGAACATTTTCCTTAATAAAAATGTAATGTGTCTATCACACCCATGACACCTAGCATAAATACAATATAACCTAGTATACTGATTTTTATACTTAAAATTTTCTAATTATCTCAGAATTTTTGAGATCCAATAAAAGCTGGCCAACCTAATGTATATGTTTATAAATTTACATCTTTCTATACTAAAATATGAAGTATAGATATAATATGAAATAAATATAATAAAGTATGAAATAAAATATAGTATAAATATATATACTGGTATATGTAATCTAAGATAGTTAAAATACCTTGAGAAGGCCAAGGATAGAATAGTGAAGTTTGAGCAGAGATTGTGCAGATTCGACTGTTTTACAATAGTGTAGAGCTGATGGCAGATACAGGTGGGGTCCTGCATAAGTCTAGTGGAGAAACGGAGGTCAGACTCAGGAAAACATCACACCTATGCTAATGACTGAGGGGTTAGGCGGCTTTCAGAACCTCAGCTGTGGAAGGGAAGGATACCTACTATTCTATTTCCATTATTATATGTACAAAAAAAGCAGAACAATTTTAGCTTTACTTTTCTTGATACTATGGACATACTGGTCTTTATTTTATCTCTAATACTTTTAAGGCACAGTTAGAATTGTTTCAGAGGAGAGGTTGGCTTTCAAGGTTGTAGCATTCAGCACTCATTCCTCTCCCTTCCCCCAAATAACCCTCTTTTCTACCAGGTCTGTTGCCTGGTGTCATTACTCAGGGGCACACCTTGATAGAGTCTTTCCAATCCCTATTCTGTTCGCAAGAGATGGCAGTCTTTATTTAACTCTACTTAGCCACACCGAGAACTGTAGAGCTCTGTTGCTTCGCTGAACTGCCTCACAAATGAAATCTCGACAACAGATCGAAAATTACGGGAGGCTTCATCACCAAAACCCAAAACGAGACAGTGAAGAGAGGCAGACATTTATAAAGCCCCGAGGCTCATCTGCTGTCCTTCCCCAGACACCTGGCTGCCCCGATAGAACTTCCACGAAGGGTGGGAGAGCACAGAAGTAGCCTGATGGAGATCTAAGTCTGTTACTCCCTGAAGACAAATGATGCAGAGGCAAAAGCAGAGGAGGATCTGAATATCACACAGCTCCTCTACGTGATTTTGATAGGAAGCAAAGATTGAGGTGTGATGGGGGTGGGCTTGATGACGGATGCAGAAGCAGATATCCTGCCTGGATAGTTAAGGAAGCTCCTTGTTCCACGTGCCCTTATTTTTCATTCCAGTAAGATATCCGGGGCAGAGATGAGCTATCATCATCTGTAGAGCCTTAAACATTAAGATTCAATCAAATCTTCCCAGGATAGCATCTATTTCTATTAGTTTTTGAAAAATATCTTCCTTTGGATTTCTTGCTGGGATAACACAGCAAAAATAATGCTGAACCCACAGTTTACTCTTTTGAACAACTTTGGAGTTGCAGGGCTCCCTTTGTAGTTCCTCTGAGGGGATTGCACAAATAGAACTAAGGAGTTAGAGAAAGGTTCTATAGAGCTGAAGGGTTTGCAGCCTCTTAGGACGAACAACAATTACCAACTAGTACTCTCAGAGCTCCCAGGGACCCAACCACCAATCAAGGACTATACATGGTGGGACTGAATGTTCTGGCAGCATGTGTATAGTAGAGGATCGCAAATTCGATCATCTATAGGAGTAAAGGACCTCGACCTTGTGAAGGTTTTGTGCCTCAGTGTAGGGGAATGCCAGGGCCAATAAGTGGGAGAGGGTGGGGTGGCAGGCATGGGGAAGGGGGAGGCAAAAGAGGTTTGTTCTTGTTGTTTTTGTTTGCTTGTTTGTTTGTTTGTTTTTTGGAGGGGAACCTGGGAAAGGAGAAATTTACATGTAAATAAAGAAAATATCTAAAAATAAATAAATACATAAATAAATGTTAAAAAAAAATGAGATATTCGGTAAAGTTGTAGGATGCCAAGTAAGCATTTGAATTCCAGGGCTTTTTTTTTTTTTTAAAAAAAAAATAAAGGGCAGATGTATTTATTTAAAAAAAAAAAAAAAACAACTAAGAAATAGCCGGGCAGTGGTGGCGCACGCCTTTAATCCCAGCACTTGGGAAGCAGATACAGGTGGATTTCTGAGTTTGAGGCCAGCCTGGTCTACAGAGTGAGTTCCAGGACAGGCAGGGCTACACAGAGAAACCCTGTCTTGAAAAACAAAAACAAACAAAAACAAAAACAAAAACAGAACTAAGAAATAGTATTAAAACTTAATATGAAGCCAAAACTTAATAGGAATTCATTTTATGAGGCAGAAATCTTACATTCTAGCATTCATCATCTCAAATAAAAAGCAGAAATACTTTTTTCTAAGCTAGAGGATTCACTGTGATAATACTCTCATGCTTTCTCCATTGTTGTTGACTGTGTCACAGCAGTGGTTTCTATGTCTTAAACTAGAGCAGACAGGTTTACCCTTACATAGGTTACACTAAAAAGGAAAGTGCCGTGGTCCTTTACAGAGTTCCTTCTGTCTAAGAGAGATACTGCAGCAGGTATAAACAGCCCAGGGCGCTACACATCTGACCTGCTTTGCTGTTAGCCAGTGACAGAAATCTTTTAGCAGAACAGCTTTAAGACTGCTCCACAGAGCCATTTGAGAGCAATGGGCACTTGCTGGTGAGAAGCTTGCTTTGAATACTTGTTCAGGGAAGACAGAAACCCTTTCTTCACAATGAGAATGGTTGGGGAGGAAGGTGCACTTCAGAAACAGTAAAGTTTGCTCCTAAGGACCTAATTAGTGGAAAAGCAGTGTAACCTGCCCTTAAACTCATGAATCTGAACTTCTCTTTGAAAGACAAAAAAAAAAAAAAATAAAAAAGCTCACATTAGAAAGGGAAAAGCAGAACCTAATACCAATTCAATTAGTAGCAGCAACAAAAGCTAATTTATTTTAAAAGCCAAGGGCAATAATTTATGATCCTGTTGAAATGGCATTTCAAATACTTGTAGTCTTTCAAATTGTATGCAGACTGCATTTAGACTTTTCATGTGGTGGTTTATCCAAATGTCTCTGTGAAAGGGTAACTACTAAGAAAGCTCATCTCAAATACCAATATTAAAAATTAAATCAACATATATTAAAGAGATCCTTTTCCAGTGACCACAATCTCCTTTGTATTGCATTGTTGCATGGGTTCAGCCTCTCTTGGGAATGAAGCACATCCAAAAATTTCTTTGTGCTGACATACATTCTATCATCCAGTACAGTCTATGAGGCTACAGTTGCTATGGCAACTGCTTCCTTAGAAGATCTCTTGCACATAGTAATTTTCTGGCTTTTTCCATTCCAATCGATGCAATACTGTTTCAATAATATTGTTAGACCTTCGCTGTGCTAAGGAAACAACGAATCAAACTATTTACACCTAATTTTTCATGTCTAGGAACATTTATTAGTTTTGAATTTCACTGATACATTAGTTTAATTTGAACCTACCATAAGACTAATTAAGGGGAAGCAATCACAGAAAGTGAGCTGCTCTGCCGGATGGTGCAAAAAGACTCCAGCAATTTATTATTTTCTTCAAATGAATGATTATGTTCCCAGCAATTGTTACTAAATGCTTATGTAAATTTCATCTTATTTTGGTTTGGCACTGGTATAAATATATCCATATTAATTAATTGAGTAGAATTAAAAGTCTAAAAGTCCAGTAAGCATTACGGTAAATTGATTTTCAAAAAAAAAAGATGCCAAGACTGTTTAGTTTCTTCAACAAGTGATGCAGGAGGCAGTCTGTAAGTGAACAAAATAATCAAACTGTACCTCCACCTTATTTCCCAGGTACACTTGAATTTAGAAAGTTGATGAGATAAATATAAGAATTAAATTAAAATTATGAAATACACTAAAGAAAATGTGAGAAAATATTTATGAAGATTAAACAGTTTTCCCAAGTGACAAGGCAAAACATTAATAAACTGACACTATATAAACTTAAAGGTTCCATACCACAAAGTGCACCATCAGGGAACAGTAAAGGTAGCCAAGAGAATGGGGAGAAATTTTGGCAAATTTTATGTATGAAAAAAGACATGAAGAATTTCTTCAAAGAATTAATGGAAGTGGCCGATTAATATGTATTTGGGTCTTTAGAAAAGAATAAGTCAAAAGCACAAAGAGATACCATTACATAGTGAGAATTGTGGCTGGAATAAACATCGTAGACCCTATACCAGTTATTAGTAAGATGTAAAGTAGACAGACTGGTAATTTATTCCAGATGGGCACAGATGTTAAAAATATAATTCTTTTTTATTTTATTTTATTTTATTTTATTTTATTTTATTTATTTTTTATTTTTTATTTTTTTGAATTAGATATTTTCTTTATTTACATGTCATATGATTTCTCCTTTCACAGTTTCCCCTCCAAAAACAAACAAACAAACAAACAAACAAATAAAAACAACAAGAACCAACCCCTGTTGCCTCCCTCCTCCCCATGCTTGCCACCCCACCCTCTCCCACTTACTGGCCCTGATATTCCCCTACACTAGGGCACAAAACCTTCACAGGGCCAAGGGCCTCTCCTCCCATTAATGATTGACTATGCAATCCTCTACTATACACATGCTGCCAGAACAACCAGTCCCACCGTGTACAGTCCTTGGTTGGTGGTTGAGTCCCTGAGAACTCTAAGGGTACTATTAGTTCATATTGTTGTTCGTCCTAAGGGGCTGCAAACCCTTCAGCTCCTTTGGTCCTTTCTCTAGCTCCTTCATTGGGGACCCTGTACTCAGTTCAATGGATGGCTGCAATCCTCTACATCTGTATTAGTCAGGTACTGTCAGAGCCTCTCAGGAGATAGCTATATTAGGCTGGCTTGTCCTTCCTTCAGTCTCTGCTCCATAGTTAGTCTCTGCAACTCCTTCTGTGGGTATTTTGTTCCCCCTTTTAAGAAGGAATGAAATGTCCACATTTTGGTCTTCCTTCTTCTTGAGTTTCTTGTGGTTTGTGGGTTGTTCTTCCTGTATTCCAAACTTCTAGGCTAATATCCTCTTATTCAGTGAGTGCATACCATGTGTGTTCTTTTGTGATTGGGTTACCTCACTCAGGATGATACTCTCCAGATCCATCCATTTCCCTAAGAATTTCATAAATTCATTGTTTTTAATAGCTGAGTAGTACTCCATTGTGTAGATGTACCACACTTTCTGTATCCATTCCTCTGTTGAGGGACAACTGGGTTGTTTCCAGTTTCTGGCTATTATAAATAATGAACATGGTGGAGCATGTGTCCTTATTACATGTTGTAGCATTTTCTGGGTATATGCCCAGGAGTGATATAGCTAGGTCCTCTGGTAGAACTATGTCCAATTCCCGGAGGAACTGCCAAACTGATTTCCAGAGTGGTTATACCAGCTTGCAATCCCACCAGCAATGAAGGAGTGTTCCTGTTTCTCCACAACCTCTCAGGCATCTGCTGTCACCTGAGTCTTTTATCCTAGCCAATCTGACTGGTGTGAGGTAGAATCTCAGAGTGGTTTTGATTTGCATTTCCCTGATGACTAAGGATGTTAAACATTTCTTTAGGTGCTTCTCAGCCATTCAGTATTCATCTGTTGAGAATTCTTT
>JADRCD010193419.1:13828-25640 GCA_019843815.1 Montemys delectorum
CTCTCTCTCTCTCTCTCTCTCTCTCTCTTTCAAGACAGGATTTCTCTGTGTAGCCCTGGCTGTCCTAGAACTCTGTAGACCAGGCTGGCCTCAAACTCAGAAATCCATCTGCCTCTGCCTCCCAAGTGCTGGGATTAAAGGCGGGTGCCACCACAGTCTGGCAAGGATGAATCTCTTGCGACTTCTAGCTTTACACCCTATGTCCAGACTGATCTTCCTGCTATCCATAGTTTCCCCCATCTGTCCATCTTGGGGTGGCTGTATAAACTAAGGGGTATTTCCCAAGTCTGCTTGGATGTGGGAGAGCTAAGCAGGGCACTGAGATTTTCAGGAGAACCCTCCTCAGTATGGAACACTCTGAGGGTGGGAATAGGCTGTGCATGGTATCCACATAGTATCAAGAGCTTCAGAGTTCCCCCATCCGGTGAAAAATTGAATGGCTTGCCATGGAGTTTAAGCAGTCCACACTTCAGGCTGGGTCTGTGGGTCTCCACTGTGCTTATGACTCAGTAAGGAGACAAAGGCAACTGAGTACGGACCCCATCTGAGAGTCCTAACATACCCTCTCATGAATGTCTTCCTTCCAAGTGGTGTGGGGGCTGGCCTGTGGACTCTAGGCTTCATAAGCTGTCATTGTTTTTGTTTGGGGTTGAGACAGGCAAGAGATCTCAGTTTTAGACAGTAGGTTCCTTTTCAAGATGATGCCCAGCCAGCCAGCCACAGCCCTCTGAGACATAAAAAATGGCAAAGTAGTCCTCTTCTGTTCTAGAGCTGATCAGTGTGGGAGGAGTTGCTAAATTTGAAGCTTATGAGAAATGTGGGTGTGTCCAATAGTGCCAACTAATGGCTAAACCTCTGTGAGGGCCAAGCATGAGGGTACAAGCAGAATGCAAAACCAAGTTCCATACACACAGTATTACCAAGTAACCTTAGCAGAATCCATGCCCCCTGGCTGTTAAAGCCCAGACCATGCACTGTAGGTTGTATCCATAGGATGTCTTTCCTACGTCTTGCTCCAAGTCACCTGACCTTTCCTCAAAGCCTCCAGATATTTCTGAGCCAGCCAGGCCCCCTCCTGCCTCATTCCCTTGCTCCATCTCTTCCCTCTGCCGCGGTGTTTTCCCAGATGCCCACTTAGTTTGGAAGCCCATCTTTAGAAAGCCAGGGTTTATTAGCTATCCTCTCAATGGAGGCCTCCCCTAAGTATTAAAAGGTGGAATTCCCCAGTAGCCTGTCTCATCCAGCCTGGCTATATTTCTGGCAGCACATACCACTTCACAATACTTTATTTATTGACCAAGAAAAAGCGCCAAACGATCAAAGCTCTCATCCGTGCTGCCCACAATTGAATCCTCAGCGTTGGTAATGATAGCGGATTGGTTGCATGCAGTCTGTAGATTGCTGTTGATTGGAGGAATCACTGGATCTCTCAGATTAGGCTGCTTGCTTCCAGTGGCTGGGGGAAGTAAGAAAGGTGTCGCATATCAAACCAGAGAACAGATGGACGAAGATGAGAGATGAGACAGCAGCAGCCAGCCCCTCCTTCAGGGGATGTGCTCATTGAAACCTGTCAGAATCTGCCCCCATCTTTGTCAGTTTGGATGGATTTAGAATCGCCGAGGAAACACTCATCCGGGTGTGTCTGTGAACGTGTTTCCAGGAACATTTAAGTGAGGTGAGGAGGAAAGCTCCACCCCGAAAGCAAGCAGAACATTTCATGGGCTTGGGTTTCCTACGACATAAATTGAGGAAAATGAGATGAGGACCAGCATGCAGCTCTCTCTGCTTTCTGACTGTGGATGTGAGGAGCAATCTTCCAAGTCTGCGGCCATGATTTCCCTGCCGCGATCAACTGTACCCCTAAACTGAACCCAATAGTGCCTTCTCTAGGATGCTTTGCGAGGGCATTTGTGCCACAGTAAAGAGGAAAGTGACATCCAGAAGCCTTGGCTTTGCAAAGCACCAATCCCTCAAAGGTGTGCACAAAGAGGTGCACAAAGAGTGGGCAGGCACCCACTCTGGGAAAGGACCTGCTGACCTAGGCATGTGCAAGGAATAGACGCTGAAGGAGAAGCAATGGTCCTTCAATAAGTGGGCACTGACTTCCGCTCTGTGTGTTGTTTAATGGGATGTGTAAATGGCATGTGTGGTTAACACAAAACTTAGCAAAAAAGAATTTGTCCTAAGTTTGTTAAATGCTTGGAGACAGCTGTTCCTATAGCTGAGTGCTCTGCATTTCCATACAACACGTTCTTAAAGATTTTTAAAAACAGATCAGATTCTTAGACCTGACCCATCATTTTTTATGCACCATGGGAGATGAAACCAAGTGAGTGGAAGAGATTAGTCCCACTAATCCTTTAAGCTTCACCTGCATTTTGCGACATTCTTTGCATGACTATCAGGAAATCATGATTCCTGGTGACATATTCTGATGGGAACTCAAAATGTGCTTTAGGACCTTATCCTAATCTTCTCCATTGCACATACCCAAGACAAACAGAGTACTGTCTTAACAGTGTGAACTGCCCTATGCCAAACTATTCACACCGACTGTTTTATTCCTATGAACTCAGAAACGTGTGTTCCCCATAGTCCAATGTTCTAGTTTGCTTTCTGTGGCAGTGATCAAATATCGATCAAAAACAACTGGGAGAGGGCAAGGGTTTCTCTTAAACTTTTATTCCATCACTAAAGGAAGTATGGCAGGAATTCAAGTAGGAGATGCGGAAGAATCCATGGAGTAATGGTGCTCATTAAGCTCATGCTCACCAGTGTTCTTAGACAACCTAAGACCACCTATCCAGAGATGGCTTCATCCACACTAGACTGGGCCCTCTTACATCACTTAGCAATAAAAGAAAATGACCGATAGACATGCCACAGGCCTCGTAGTGGAGGAAAACTCCCAATTAAAGTTCCCCTTTTCCAGGTGACTCTAGTTTGTGTCAAGCTGACAAGAAAACTCACCAGTAAACTCAGCATCTTGGAACTTTTGGACTTTTGCCACATCTGTTTCCAAGTGATTCCCAACAGAGCTCCATAAGTTTCCTCTCAAGATTTCTGTTTTCTTAGATGATGAGAAAATTTTAACAGTAAGGAAACAAGATGGGTCTGTTCTCCAAGCCGCATGTCTTGGAATGCCCCTCTCCAGCCTGACATGGAGCAGACAAGCTGGAAAAAGTACTTTTTCCATTGCCATAGCAACCCCTGACTCACCCAACACTAACTGACTTCAGAAGTTCTGAAACAGCTGAAGCCAAAGTAACCTCCTTACTGAGTTCCCCTTTGGTCTATGCACATTGTTGAAGAGGCATTGGAAACAAGTGTTTGACGAAGATGAAGTACTTGCCCAAGCATGACCAGGCAGGCAGCTCAACACCAGGATGGCTTACCTGGTACTGGGATCCATGAGTCAGATGACTTGGTTCAGGGACAAATACTGGCTATGATTTTCTAAACCAAGAAGCAGCACAGAACCCATTCTGCTGGCTAAGAGGTTTGTGGAGGAATATTGATGGAGACATGTTCATTTTGTTCTCTAGAAGTCATCAAATGACCCACAGATGCTCCCACTTGTTCAGTGTTCCCACGGGACCTACAGATGCAAGTTCAATCCCCATTTCCTGTCTACAACGTGGAAAGCACGTGTTAATACACACCATGGGTCAACAGCTGTTTATCTCCTGTCCTCAAATGCTGTGCGATTTCTCAGCTCTGGTAGTGGCTAACGACAGAAACTAAGGTGCACTCTCGGGTGTCAAGGAGACTGATGTTAAATGATTGGCATGAAGACAAAGAAAATGTGGTGGGCAAGTGGACTCCTCACTATATGCATGCCAACCTGCAGGGAAATGAGGACCTTTGAGAAGAAGTTGCTTGAAAAGGTTTGGAGTTTCAGGAGGTACCATATACCTCTTTGTTGTGGGAAATTAAAAAAGAAGCTGCCAACTTTTTGTGCTTCTGCTTCCCTCAGCCCACCAACTCCCTGGTTGGGCCCGCAGGCTTCCCAGGCTCTTGCCACCAGCAACTCTCTCTAGCTAGCCCAATCGATGAGTTCCCAGCTCTGATTTGCTTGTCCGTAGAGCAGCTAGTTCCTTCTCGGTCATAAACCCCTGTAATTGGCAGTCCCATATTCCAGTAACCAAGTAAATCAAAACTCTTGAAGCTTGTAATTAACCAATCAGATTTATGTATCAATAAATTCTCGGTTTACTAGATGCCAATACAATAATTTCAGAACCAATTGATAATGATAAAAGCTTTGTCCCAATTATTCTAACCTTATATCATACTTATCTAAACCCTTGCTGGATCAGGTTCTTTCTCCTGTCCATCTTCCTCCATCTTGGTCTTCTCTCCTCTCCCTGAGGTGCTTTCTGTCTCCGAAACTCTTAGTGCTGCCTCCCCTTTTCCTGTCCAATCATGGCCTCCTATTGCCTTGATATTTTAGTGTGATTGGACAAGGAAAATCCTGTTTTACCTCCTGTCTCCCAACCTGGAGTTACATACAGCAGGTACCATGTGCTTATCTCCCAGCCTAGCCCATGAGCTAGGAAGAGATCAGCTCTGTCAAGAAAAGTAAAGACAAAAAGAGGAATAAGAGGACCCTGAGAGATGGACAGACGCACAGCTTCTCTGAAGCCTTGGTGACAGTAAACAGCCATTCCCGGGATGGAGAAAAAAATGTCTATACTTACAAATAGGGCTTACACAGCACATCTGGGCACCTGCATACGGGCAGTTGGGCTCAGTAAATTGAGATCAAAATGCCCAAAGGTACAGGCAGTAGTGGGTGTCCTGTGGAACAAGCAGGCAGGACTACATATCCCATGAGTGAGACCCACCAAAGGGGATTCCAGAAGTAACTGGGAGAGACTTAGGGTGGCAGGGCGAGGTCCTGGTTATGCAACTCAGTGCAGTGAGCCGGTAAATTTCAGTTCATTATTCAGTATTGGTTTCTTTGTACCCACATGTTGGAGATGATGCCTCTGAGCCAACTGTTGAAATCTCTCCAACCTGTTTGAAGAGAGTACTGGTGAGGCAGATATTTTCAGGACATAGCTAGTCACACAATGGGTAGGCTGGGTGGAGAGAGGAGAGGCTCCGAATCTGAATTTGGGTTAGTCCTGAACAAGTAAGGTGGGTACTGAGACCATTATGTTCCATCTCTTCCCTTTGTCCTCGTTAGGAGGTTTCAGTTACTAAAGTGACTTTTGAGAGTTTTAAGCCCCTGGGTGAAAGAGAATGGGAACAAAGGGGAACATTCTAGCAGTGGTTAGGTAATAGCAGTTAAGTGGGATATTGCTTTTCCAGAAATTTCCAAGTGATCACGTACCCTGCTGATTATGGCCACTCTCTTTTACTAACCAAGTATGGTCAAGGTTACATGGGGAACTGAAGAGTGAACCAGGCAGGTTGGGAGGAGAGACTTGGTTAAGACTTGCCAGTGTTGATTATCAACAGCTGTGGAGAAGAATTTGCCCCCTACTATGGAGAGATCTCCAAGCGAGGGAAGAGCTCTCCTGTCTCAATAAGCACACCAACCTCCAAGGTTTTTCTTCTATTCTCTTTTACTGCCTGACATTCTAACCAATGAAACTTATTACCTTAGTACAATGATCTGAAACCTGGGAAAATCTTGGCTCCTGGCCTTTTGTTCACTGGGTTTGCCACAGCCTTGAGAATCTTGTGCATAAATATCCCACTCTTTGGCAAATGTGTCATGAGATTAAAGACAATATGCAAGAAAGAACTTTCTTTGGTCATGTAGGCCCCTGTTTTAGGGTCATTGCATTAATGAGATTTTGGGATGAAAACTCAGTGGCTGGACAATTCTCCTCATTCTTCTCTGATATGTGATTTGAAAGAAAATAGTGCTGTTGGTTGGTAAATGAGTCCTAGGAAGAAATACATCATGTTCGTTTCTTTACAATGTGCATCTGTTCAAATGAAACCATTACATATCCCATGTTCCAAAATCACTGGGGGAAGGGAGCCAGCCAAAAGCTCTGTGCCCAGAGCACTTGGTTTAGAAGCCTAAAGATCCATGTTGGATGCCTGGAGCACATTGTGGTAGGAAAGAACAGATTTCTGAGAATTGCCCTGTAACTTCACACATGTGTGTTGACACAGCAGGCCCACTAACTCACATGGGTCATACACAGACACAATAATAATTAATGCAGTTAAATTGGGAGAATAATGAAGAATGGCTTAAAGTTTTACTTCAAGAATAAGCTGAGAAATAGGTATGCCACAGTTTCATGCAGGAGTCATGAACCAACAGGTCAGAGAATCTGGCTCTCATGCCATAGTCCTATGTGGGTATTACCATGTATAGGGCTGGTCCCATGAGCATGATGCAAAGAGAGTCAGCATGGACAGTAGACTTTACTACATACATGAACCATGAGCTTAGGGAAATAGATTCCTCCATGGGGAACAACAAAGTTAGTAAGCATAGAAAAACTTGTTGAAGGAGACCTTTGCAAAAGTATGTTTTATTATAAGAAAAATAGGGATGAAGACAGGTAAAATTGTCTTTCTAAAATATTGGTTTTGAATGGAGCAATACCAGTTTAAGTTAGCACTAAAATGTGCATTCTTATTTTTCTCTTTTAGTTTTCTTGATCACTATTTGCACATTCCACTCCAGAACTGAATAATTCTACAAACCTCTTGTTCTAATTCTATCTCTGTTTCTGTGACAACCCCTGTGACCAAAAGCAAGTTAGAAGAGGATGAGGTTTCCTTGACTTACAACTCCAGGTCATAGTCTATCACTGACGGGGGTCAAGGCAGAGACTCAAGGCAGGAGTCTAGCAGCAATCCTGCTTACCCTTCCATACAGTATATTACCTCGGATCAAGGAGGTTGGTTCCCTGCCAGAGAAATACAGCATGAACCACGGAGGATGCTGCCTACTAGCTGACTGGCAGGCAGACTTAAGCTAAGCTAGCTTTCTTGTACTGTTCTGAATACCTGCCTGGGGATAATAATGCTCAGAGTGATCTGGAGCCTCCTACATCAATTAACTATCATGACGATCTCCTGCAAACATGGCCATAGGCCAATCTGATCTAGGCCATCTCTCAACGGAAACTTTTCTCTCAGAGGACTCTAGGCTGAGCCACACTGACAGTTGGTACTAAACAAGATACCCAGATATATAGAATTTACTTAGATACTGAAAGCTTCCATGATCTATAATTCCAATTTCTAAAATTTGATAAAACTTTATATAGTGGACTGATGAAGTTAATCTGGATGTAATATCTTTCATTTTTTAATTTCTTTATTGAAATAAATGTATCCCTTGATATCTTGAGATTGTAAATGCTTAAATAATGCCTTTAATTCATCATGATGTTAATATTGATCTGTGTAAATATCCTTGAATGTGTAAATATATCTAATGAAAGATATCCTTCACAGATCTCTTCTAATCTGTTACTATAAGTAAATAAATGAATACAAAACCAAAATTATGTCCTGGTATCAAGTCACATGAGATTTTGTAAAGATGATTCCCAACCCACAAAGAATGATAGTATTACCTCTGGAGCTAACATGTAGTAGCTCAGCTTTACAATTTACAGTAGTAATGTGACCATGATCATGGGGAGTTTATTTAACCCATGCTGACCTCAGTTTCTCCTATTGTAAAGCATCAACAATAATTGTTTTTAATGGGCTTTGATTCTCTGTTGGCTGAGTTAGTATGTGTGTCATGTTTAAAAATATCTGGTATATTAAAAAAAAAACCCTCCATATAGGTGTTTGATAAAACTACCTCAAACATGAAAATTTTCTATAGTGTTTCAGATTAGAGTGAAGTTAGGTCTTGGCAAACACAAAAATAAATACTATACTGTAGGCAAAGTATTGATGCATGCTATTGAGTAATCATCATTTGTTGAATGAATGGGTCCAGACTCAGCCTGAGTCTGAGCTGGTTCCTGTGGAAACCCACAACACCGCAGCCTTTGTCACTTTGGCTCCTTCGTACCAGACAATATGACAACATTCTGACCAGTGATCAGCGCCTTGGGCTCCTTTCTTGTGGTGCTAAACCAGCACAGTAGCCTGCTGAATAGAAAAAGACACATCTTTGCCCTAAGCTACCATGGACAATAAAGGTTATCAGTCAGACAACGCCCTTTGACATAATAAGATAAAAAGAGAAAGTCCACAATTCTATTCTCTGAAAGCCATGTCCTGATGCATAGGCCACTTTCTTTCCTTTGGTGAATGCTTGCTTGTAGTGCCCATTAGATAAAAACTCCCCAGGACAAATGGTTGTCTTGAGAGTGCTTCATTATTTAATTCTTGTATTGCTCACGATTGCTCTCTTTCCTTGGATTGGAGATGGTTCTACAGACATTTTCTAATAACTGCTTGGCAACCTTCTAACACTCATAAAATCAACTTGGTACTATTTTGCAGTGGTCTCTGATGGGACAAACAGTGGTAAGAGAGACAACAAGGAGCTGAGGTACAACTCAGCACAGCATATGTATGTATGAGAACATGAGGTTAAACCCTATACCCCACCACTACCACCTCAATAAATAAAATGTCAGAGAGACTTTGGAAACTGTATAGTAATACATCATGGAGACTTTGGGAACTATAACAGTATTCTATTTCTGTTAGAATATGAAGAATCCATTTCCTTCCTAAGAAAAGTTAACTTGTTAGGAAAAAAAAATAACTCTTGACATAGCGTTGACTAGGTGTACAATATAGATAGTTCACACTTATTTTAGGAGTCCCGAAAAACCTTCATTTCAGCTCAAAGGGAAGAAAATAATGGTTATAAGCAGAACTTTGGGCCCAATTTATACAATAAAGCCTTAGCCCTCAGCATCTGGATTTATCTGGAAGCAGGGTCTACAGAAGTATTTACATTGAAATGACACCATGAAGGGAGTCCAGTAGGATGACTCCAATATGGTGTTCTCACAGAGGGAAGGATCGATAAAGGTACAAGGGGAAGAGGAATGTCTACCAGCCAAGGAGAGTAATGGATGAGGTTGGGGGTGGACAGAAGAGAGGGGCAGATGGAGGTGGGGAAGGAGACTGGGGGAAAGTCCTGTCTGAAACTTTGTCCCCAGCAGTAGCTTCAAAGCTGTGGAGAAGTAAGTTTCTGTTCAAGGCCTCCAGTTGGGGTAGATTGCTATGGCAACCCCAGCAAAGGAATGCTGCAGTAGAAAAGCAAACACATTTCCAGTCACATAAGCAGGGATGCAGTCTCCCATGCCAGATGCTGTCAGAAGGTGCAGAAAGAAGACAGTTTTCATGAAGTGGAAGGCTCCTTCACACATTTGAGTCTCTTTTCCACATTCATGTCTCTCCCATTCAATTTTGTATGGTCAGTCAGCCTCCTCAATCTTTCTGGACCTTTCCTTATTCATCTAACCTTGGGCTGTGGGTCCTTTGAAGCATCTGTCTCAGTTAGGGGTTTGCTGCTGTGAACAGACACCATGACCAAGGCAAGTCATATAAGGACAGCATTTAATTGGGACTAGCTTACAGGCTCAGAGGTTCAGTCCATTATCATCAAGGCAGGAACATGTGAGCATCCAGTCAAGCATGGTGCAGGAGGAGCTGAGAGTTCTACATCTTCATCTGAAGGCTGCTTGGAGAATATTGCCTTCCAGAGAGCTAGGATGACACGCCCACAATGACACACTTCCTCCAACAGGGATATACCTCCTAATAGTGCTATTCCCTGGGCCAACTATATTCAAACCATCACAGCAACCATGAACTTCTTCTCTTAGTTCAATACAATCTGGCCACAGAAAAGATGTTTTTCTGATGAAGGAAAGAGTGATATTAAAGACGAGGTGTAGGTGTCCTCTTTCCTCAAGGTCTTTGAGGCTTTTTCTGAGGAAGTTATTGCTGATGTGCAGGAGGCAGGCAAGGGCTAAATGCTCAGAGCAAGGACAGTCAGTCTGAGAAGAGGAGCACATACTCTACAGCGTGACCTACTGGAACATAACGTTTCCACTCTAGACAAGAGAGTTCAAGGAAGGCTTCAAGGACCACATGGCTCTGATTTTCCTCTTGCTGCTTATGTAGATGAAATGGACTAAAATGGGAAGAGGAGAACCAGTTAAAAACAAAGCTAAAGGGAGGGAAATGCCAAGCATGCCTTAAGGTAGAAAGAAGAAAAAAAGCTTGCAGTAAAGCAACTGTCTCATATACAAGGCAGTACCTTGGAGCAATAGTACTATGTATTAATTAATATGAGTCTAGGCTATAAAAGTTGTCTTAGTCAGGGTTTCTATTCCTGCACAAACATCATGACCATGAAGCAAGTTGGGGAGGAAAGGGTTTATTCAGCTTACTTTCACATGGCTGTTGATCACCAGAGGAAGTCAGGACTGGAACTCAAGCAGGTCAGGAAGCAGGAGCTGACACAGAGGCCATGGAGAGATGTTCCTTACTAGCTTGCTTTTCCTGGCTTGCTCAGCCTGCTTTCTTATAGAACTCAAGACTTCCAGCCCAGAGATGGCACCACCCACAAGGGGCCCTACCCCCTTGATCACTAATTGAGAAAATGCCCCACAGCTGGGTCTCATGGAGGCACTTCCCCAACTGAAACTCCCTTTTCTGTGATAACTCCAGCCTGTGTCAAGTTGACACACAAAACTAGCCAGTACAAAAGTCAACAAGGTTATGTGGCTAGATGTTGGAGGCAGAATGAATATGTCCAGCCATGGGAAACAGTCGTGGTTATTATGAACTGTATTGTGGCAAGCAATTTTTGGTATCTAAGGAAAATATTTCCCCTAACTCTGGCCTTGAGAAGGAAGCTTCCATCTATACTCCCACCTATATCCTTCTATTTATATTCTTCATGGACCCGTGTTTTTTGTTTGTTTGTTTGTTTGTTTGTTTGTTTTTACCCTGTCCTTGCCTTTGTTCCATCTAGGGAGAAAATATTTGTCAATGAAGTCAACAAAATAAGCAAGACTTCAAGAAGAATACTTTCAGAACTTTAAAACACCAATGCCCTTCCAACTAGTACAAATAATTATGAACTTTGTTAACCTTTCAGGAAAATGGAAATCCTAAAGATTCAAGTTCAGTGTTGTTGCATGGCCCAACTTCACCCATTTTCTATGTCCTTTAAAGCCTGGGCTTTAGGGCTCTATTTAACAAAGCAAGCTTTCAATTCATATTGACCTTTATTGTGTTATGCAAATAAGGAGCTTTCCCCCAGATTGTTAACTTCCATGAGTTAAATTGGCAGGCATTTGCCAAACTTCTTCTACACAGAATTTTTTGCCTCAGAGAAGAAATTACCATGAAATAATGACACTGATTTAAATACTTTCAAAAAGGCTATGAGAGTTAGAAACCCTGGCAGTTACAAAACAAATCAGGGAAAAAAACATTTTATTAAAATTGAAGAATGGGTAGAAAGTTTGGGATTTTGAAAATGCTGAATGAGAGCAATTCATAGTTCATGGAGACAGTATTATAGGAACAGGTCACTAGCTGTGTGGAGTCAAGTGAAGTATATATAAAGCTTTAATTAATGAAAATGTTGTTTCTTATTAATAGACAAGATTTTCACAAGTGAGGCTGCCGAAGCAATTTGCCTTGAAAGGGAGCACAAACCCAAGAGTGAAGTAAACTTTGAGAAGACAGCAAGAGAGCGGCTCATAGCCTGGTCCTCTGCCTTCATGTGACAAGGAATGGGGAAAGATTGGGCTTCTTGGAGCAGGGTTGGATACATTTAGTGAAATTGTGTTAGCTCCAGAATGCATTTCTAAGAAGGCAACAAAAAGGTAGC
>JADRCD010193420.1:0-33194 GCA_019843815.1 Montemys delectorum
GTGGTCTCAGTAAATTAAAGCATACCAAATTAAGCGTCATTAAGAGTCTTGAAAAGGAAGATCTGGTTTCTTTTCTTTCTATTTATTTATTTATTTATTTATTTATTTATTTATGCATGCTGTTTCAAAACGCTTTATTTTAACTTGGTCCAGGACTTGGGAGGGGCTTCAGGGGAGTTACAAAGCTGCCTAGTGGCTTGAGAGGTTCATTCAGGTGGAGGTCCCGAGGTGGGCTGGTGCAGAGCAGAGGGGGGAGCCCCTTGGAAGGCACTCTCCTAGTAGTGGTAGAGAGTGAGCCGCTCAAAGAGATACTCACCCAGAGATGGTTGGAGCACGCCTGTCTGCGCTGGTTGGGGCCCTGCCACCCTACGGAGGTTGGTCAGGTGGTTGCCCATCTTCTTGATGAGCTTCACTTCCTCATCCAGGATGTGGCTTTCCAAGAAGTCACAGAGAAGAGGGTCTGTGCGGGCCGAACCCAAGGAATAAAGATCTAGGAGGTTCTGGTTCTTCTCCAGGGCCAAGGCAGTTTCCATGGTCTCCTGGGTTTTACTCCACTTGTCTTGAGATGGCTTCTGTACGCCCTGGAAGAGTGTGAGGCTTCCGAGTTCATTCTGAATCTTGAGGAGACACTCGGTGCCCTTGACGTTTCTCCTCTGCCAATTCAAAGAAGAAGTGGCCTACACCTTCCAGGGCCATGTCATCCCAATCAAAATAGTGACCTAGAGAGGTAGGTGTAGGAGGCCCGAGGTGCAAGTTGACCAGGCGATTCAGGGCAGTTCCCACTTCAATAGAATAATTCTGACTGAGAGGTCATGGCTGTGGGTGGAAAGACCGTGAGGTGGCTGGAAGCTAACCAAAAGGGAGTCCAGGGTCTGTTCAGTCCAAACACTGTTGAAACCAGACACAGATCCATGGGACCTCCAAGGTACTGTTCTCCAGCGCTGGCTTCTTAATGTGAGTTATGAGCAGGTGGGAAATGGTAAGGAAAGCAGGTCACACATGGCTCAAGTATTTTCCGTGTGACAGTCGTCTTGACCAATGGGTGGCAGGCAGACATTTCAAAGCATTTATACTTACATTCACAGTTTGGATGTCTCAGCTTTTTAACTGTGGTGACCAGGGGTCGATATGGTAGGAACCCAGTGTGAAGGGGTAAGGGATATCGAGTCCTGCGTGGAGAGTTCCCCCGTAGAACAGTCTTGCCATTCGCATGAACAAGATATCAACGTTTGGACTGTTAGTTTTACTGGAGACAAGAGTCTTGCTGTTTAACCCAAGTTTGCCTTAAAGGCCGAACCCTCCTGCCTCAGACCTGCTCCACTAGATCCAGAAATTTTGGATTTTTGAATATTTCACATGTAACTTAGTACCCTAGAATAGTCTGGAGGAAGCTAGCTGGTGGCTGGAAGTGGGATTTTGGTGGTGATGTGCTTTTGCATGCTTGTCTTTGTTACCATTGTGAAGTTTTGTTTGCTTCCTCTTATCCATCATTGCTCAGCGCCTTGTGCAGGCAGAGCACCATGGCGGTGGGAATGGACAAGAGGAGCACCTGGAGGAGCCACAATCATTCCTGTCCCCCAAGAAGTGATGGCGAAGGTTCCAATGCAGGCTTTCTCATTTACCGCACGATCCTGTCCAAATTACTTACGTCCTGTTCTTTTAGGCTCCTACCTCACCATAGGTGAGATCTAGTACCAGAGATGTCAGCTAGTGATCATTTTCATAACGTACTCAGAAGTGTGTCTTGAACACACACAGCGGTGGCTGCTTTTATCATTATAGCTTGAAAAGCCAGAATAAAAAAGTACGACGAGTTTCTGATGAGTTGTAGAACGAGTTTCTGATGAGTTGGAGGGAGAAGAAGGACATAAAAGGCTCCTGTCTCTGGTTGCCTGTTGTTATCCCTCACATTCTAACTGCAGGACTGGAGCGAAGCTGCAGGATCCCCTGTCTCAGTTAGGTTCTCACTGCTGGGATAAACACCATAACTGAAAGCAACTTGAAGAGGAAAGGGAGGGAATACTCCAGCTCCTACTTTATAGCTCATCACGAAGGAAGACGGGGCAGGAACCCAGGGGAGGAACCTAGAGGGAAGGGGCTGAAGCAGAGGCCATAGAGAAATGCTGCTTACTGGCTTGCTCAGCATATGTTCTTAAACAAGTCAGGACGGTCTGTGCAGGGGTGGCACTGCCCACGGTGGACTTTCTTACATCAATCAAGAAAATGACCCCACAGACTTGCCTTCAGTTTTCTCACCTGAGGTCTGTCTTCCCAGATGACTCTAACTGTGACAAGTTGACCAAAAAAATGAGCCTGTGGTGTGAATGTGTACATATGTGCACAGGGGAGTGCTCCGGGATGCTGCTGCCTGCCTGGGCAGTGTCTAAAGGCTACTGTTGCTCTCAGGTTCCCTGCTCAGCAACAACTGAGCAGAAAGGACAAGAAATAAGATATCGTTCTTTTCCATGTATTTAGATGAGATGGGTGGTGAGCCCTTGCTCCGTCGTAGCTTAGCAACAATGACCTGCAGAGGACAGTGCTTGCAGGTCATTGTTACTAAGCTCTGCTTTCCCAGAGCCCTTGGAGGTGAGGGCAGGGGAATGGTTTCTTACTTGTCAGTTGCCTTGACATTCTCAGGATGCAAGAAGCTGAGATCATCACTTGGCAGGGAACCTAACAGATCTGCTTGCTTTAGTCACTTCCAAGTGTGTCTGAGGAGGAGTGTTGTGAAGTGGTGGTTGAGGTTTCTGTTCCGGGGGGGGTGGTTCTATCCGGACCTGTGTCCAGGTGTTTCTCCAGTGTCCACACTCACACCCTATTGCAAGGCTGCAGTGTCATTTGCAGAGACAAGAGTAACCTTGTGCACTTTTGTGATATTGGGAAGTGGTCAGAAACAGAATGGGGGCTCGGTTGCTAAAAGGCATTGGGAATAAGACAGCCAGGCCTTGTCTTGTGCACTAAACCCTGTTACTCCACAGGCATAAATGATGTGATAGGTTTGACCTGGTAGCGGCTCTCTAATGGAAGGAAAAACTTAGTTAGGCACTTTATTGATCACACGGGGGTGATTTGAGAGGTGGGATAAGCCAGGCATAGCATTTCACAGTCATACTCAGCCCGTGTGTAAGATCTTTCTCCTGCTGTGAGGAGGTCCACTACTGAGCTTCCAGTACAGCCATTGGGAAGCTAACTGACCTAACACGAGTGCTATTTACAAATAGTAAAAGAATCTATAATAAGCTCACATTTGTGAGATGTTAAACTTTAAAAGGGCTTTACGCTTTTATTGTTCCTTTATGGTCAGTTAGATGTTTGAGAACTCCAAGCAGGTGTTAGTGCCAATCTTATAGATGCTAAGAAGTTTTTATGTAAGGGACCAAGCTTGTAACTGAGCCATGGAACTCAGGATCAATGACTGTGTCATGATTCCATTACTGCGTCTATGAAGGCTAGGGACTGGAATGCTGAAGTGTAGGGGTAGGAATAAACGGAAATGTAGGGGTGGGGATAAATGCACATGCGAGGCCACTGGGACCCCTCCCTCTAACAACCTCAGAGACATCCTCTAAATGAGTGCACTTCCTGTCTGGATAATGCCACGTTAATGCACTGGGGGACCTGGGTCATACTTTTTCTGTGCTCACATACCTGCCACCGAGAGTTACTGGGGACAGACGGTTTCCTTTATCAAAGATTGCCAGGTAGTCAGTTTCCCTAAGTGTTTTTACAGTGACTGCTGAGATCATGGGGTACCTGCTGCATTTTGGCATCCGTTAGTCATTTCTTCCTCAGATGTAGGTATTTTTTTAAAAACACACTCTAAGGACGAGGAAGTAGAACAGCAATACAACGGCGAGCCTATGTTTCTAATACTGCAAAATGTAAACATAAAATAACAATAGAAAAGTAATGATTCTGGGAGACGATGCAGTTCTACTGAGATAAACAGGGACTTTAACTTGGATCTATCGGTTTTCTCAAGTTCTCAACCACTTTATCTTTTATTATTATTATTATTATTATTATTATTATTATTATTGTTGTTAGCTTTTTGAGACAAGACTTCTCTAGGTAGCCATGATTGTCCTGGTACTCGATACGTAGGCAAGGCTGGCCTAGAAGTAACAGAGATCCATCTGCCTCTGCCTTCTGAGTGTTGGGAGTAAAGGTGTGCACTTGGCCAAGCTCTCCTCGATTTTAATAGTATCACCTTTAAGGGTATACACTCATGAAACATACGCAAATCCCTCCATTCCTGCTTCTCTTAGTCATTGGTAGAGGCTGATGGAGAAGAGAGTACTTTCCACCTCTGTAGAGGCCAGATTGCAGCTGGCTTGAGACCGAACCGTGAACATGGCTCTAAGTGGGTAGCTATGATGCCCATATTCCTCTTAGACCTAGTGAACAATCTTTAGCTTCTTTGCTTTTTTTTTGCTTCTGTTGACCATACTTGTGCCTCTCTGCTCACCTGCCTCTGGGGCTTTGCCCACAGAGTGCCAGAAGCCCATGTTCTTGGGGAATTATTTCCCTTACCCTAGCAATGTTGGTTATAAAAATCGCAGGTACTGTATCCTAAGTTAGGATAATCCAAATTGGAGTATGCGCCACATCAGAGGGGTTGAGCTCCAAGACGGGGGCCAGATAGAAGGCACTAATGCTCTTCCTGCTAAGCTGAAGAACCTGTGTGTGAGTGTGAACTCAGGTGATGTAGAAACCAAAGGGAATGCAAAGGGAATTCTCTTTTGTCCCTTCTTGATATTTACTTAAAACAATGGTACCTGTAAAGTAGCCTCATAGTTCTGCTCTTGGGCGGAGGGAAGGAGGAGAAAAACAAAAACAGAAAGGAAGAAAGAAAGAAAAGAGAAGAGAAGAGAAGAGAAGAGAAGAGAAGAGATGAGACGAGAAGAGGCCTACTACCTTGCTCCATGCTGAGCACTCCTGTCCCCTTGCACCCACATTTCCTCTTCTGGTCACAACCTTGCCTATGTCCTGAGCAGTGGGCACGGCCCTGTTCCCCTCACTTACACGACTGATGGGCCTAGTTGTGGGTACTTGGGGGGTAAGCCACCCACCTCTCAACCCAGCAAAGACATACCAATAAACCCTCAGTTGAAGCCTCACCTGGGTCGGTGGGCATGCCTACCATCCCAGCACTCTGGAGAGCAAAGTAGGAGAGTGGAGAGGTTAAGCCCAGCCTAGGTTTCAGAGGGAGATCTTGTCTCTGAAAATTAAGGGAGGAAGCTTGTGGGAGAAATCTTCTCTGGACAGATGAAAATAAGTGTGTGATCATGTCCTCCCCCCACTCCTCATGCATGTGTTTGGTGTCAGAATTGAGCTGGTAGACGGGTAGGGGGATAACCTTGAGTCCTCAGGGTGCATCAGGATGGACATTCACCTGGTTCTTAAAACTCAGTGATAGCTGTCATCACCACCATTTATGTTTCTACTCATTTATTGATTTAAATTCTTAACATTTCACTCCCTTTAGCAGAACCTCTAAGGGTACCAAGTCCAGCTCCCACAATCCCCCGCTGTGCAGCAGACATTGGGCGACTCTTCCTGTGGGCCATAGCAATGACTGGCATTTCTGTCTCCAGAGAGGTAGGAGGTGAAGAGACTCTGGTCAGCTCGAACAGGGCAAGCACGGCTCTGGCAGCCCTTGACCTTCTCGGCAGTTCCCCCTGCCTTGCTAAAATCCCATTAGATTACATTCCTAAAGCTAGCCAGCAAGGTCTATTCCCTCGTTTGACTACTTCCTCTCCTGGGGCTGACGACCAGGATCCAGCTATCAAGGTATTGATGTTCAGCAATCATAAGCCCCCTTTGGCCATCCTAATTAATATGCTCAATTAAAATTAAACACTCTATCCTAATACAGGGTTTTCCTTTTACCTTTATAAACCGCCACTTACCTATGGACCATGTCTGCCTCCTCTCTATCCAGAGGCAGCCCTTTGTCCTGTTTCTCTATGGGAAAAAATATTCCTGCCCTCTCTCCCTGGTCCCTTCACCTTCTCCCTCTTCCTATGTCTCCTGTCCTTGTCTCTTATTCCCTGCCCTCAGTCCCTCTGGGACAAATAAATCTCTCTCGTGCTGAGAACTTGGTTTGGGGATCCTGAGCCAATATTGGTCCTTTCAGGAGGGAACTGAGTTTTTGACCAGTGTTGATGGTGCTAAAACTAGCTTCCCACAAAACAAGCCCAGCTGGGCCTGGTTTGGTACACATTGTGACGTTTGACTCAGTTGCTAACTTCACAGAACATCCAATTTCCTGTGTCTTAAGGAAGATGATGACACCGGGTCTGACTTCCCCTCCAAATCAGAGTGTAGTTGCTTCCTCGAGTCCAAGCACATGCCTGTCCATTAGCCATGGTCTCCATAATGCCACATCATCTCACGCCTGGCAGTCTTTGCCTGCTGGGTTTCTCCCGGAAGCTACAGCCTATAGCGTAGACAAAGCAGCACTGTGACCAACAGCAGAATCCCAGCCACCCGGCTGCCTCCATTCCAACCTCTGCTATGTGACTTGACTTTAAGCTACATGACTTTTTGTCTTTCTGTTCCATAGACTTCTCAGCTGTAAGGCATCTCACCCTTGACGTTGTTCAGGAGAATAAATGGTTTACTATGTTCCAACGGCTTTGGATTAGACCTGGTACAAACTATGTTTGAATATTAGCTTGCCATTGCCACGGCTCTACTTCTTCTCTGTTTATACTGTGGTGGGGATTTGGCAGTCATTTGGCATCACTGTCTCTCCTGGGACTTCATAGGATCTGTTAGGAATGATGGTAGTTGTTCAGCTACCTCCAAGGACCTGGGGAGAATATGACCATCTTTGCAAGTTCAAAAATGGATACTTCGTGTGTGTTTGCCTGCGGGACTTTAAAGCATGGAACCGACCTACAGAAGCTGAGGGAATATCCACAGTGAGGGTTCTGGTAAAAAACAACCTAAAGGAGGCTGGCGAGATGGCTCAGCGTGTAAGAGCACTGACTGCTCTTCTGAAGGTCCTAAGTTCGGATCCCAGCAACCACATGGTGGCTCACAACCATCCGTAATGAGATTGGACGCGCTCTTCTGGTACGTCTGCAGACAGCTACAGTGAATTACGCCGGAGCGAACGGGGCTGGCAGAGGTCCTGAGTTCAGTTCCCAGCAAACACACACATGATGGCTCACAGCCATCTGTACAGCTACAGTGTACTCATACACATAGAATAAATAAAATAAATCTTAAAAAAAAAAAACAACAACAACACAACCTAAAAACCAAAGCACTAAAGCATGGCTTCCACTGGCTTTCTTTCAGAAAGATCAAATTGTAGTAAAAGATGCCTCTGTGAGTGGAAAGATACCTTCCTCACAGCTCAGCCCCCTCGTTGGTCTTCGAATGAAAATACAACATCAGCTTAAAAAAAAGAAAAAGCAACATTTACTGACAGTTCGTTGTTATTCCAGCAACGTCCCTTCCCGTGCCTCATTTCATCTACCCAGTCAGTATATCTTCACCAGGCAATGGTGCAAAACTGTCTGTGCGCTCCAATTTTATTGTAGTCAGGCAGGGTTTATGGGTTTGACTTTCAACTGACCATGGCAGGGAGTCTGGAGGCAATTAGAACCAACAGATGCTGTATCTGTGCTTTGGATGGGCGGTGGCAGGTCCCCGGCCGCTGGTACATAAGTACCACGGGCTCAGAATAATGAAGGAGCCGCCATTCCGTGATACCTGGAAGAGCTCAAGGCATCTTTCTGTGAGAACTTCAAGTTATTGCCGTTTCTTTTAGTGAGGGCATCAAATTACTAACTCGGAAGAAAACTGCAGATGATGGTTTTTGACGATATTAAACAAACAAGCTTAAACCATTTTCACAGAGCATCGTGTATAAGGTCAAAGTGTTAGAGCAGAGAAAACTCCATCTAAAATAGCACTGAGTCAGAACAGAGGCAGGGTTCGTGAAAATGGGCACCTAAGACAAAGATTGGAGAAATGATGTGGGGTTTATAGCAGTGATGTCTACCTGGAATGCGCCTCGCTGTAATTTGAAACAAAATTCCAAATCTCCATTTTCACTTATTGGTCTAATACTTTACCAGGCCACTGAGGGGCTCTGGGAGGGGTGGGTCCCTAGGGGCTGGGCTGACCTTAGAAAATCATGTGGGAATGACCTTCTGTCTCTTGAAATCTGGGCAGGCTCACAGCTGTTCTGCGTAATGACAACTCCAGGCTTCTACTTCTGAGCCGTGCCAACCCGAGTCCTAAGAAACACAAGAAGAAAGGTGCACCATAAGGAGCGAGGGGCACAGGACTCCCACCCTACAGGGCTCTGTTTTATTTGGGCCCTCATTTATTTTATTTCTTCCTTGCACATAGCTAGATGTTACCTACGTAGACAGCGTGGGGCTACACTAGGGACAGAGGCCTGGCTCTCGGAGAGGAAGCACATGTGTCCCCTAAACCAGATCAGCCGGACAGTAGGATTTTATAGTCACCACTGAGAAACCTCAGAGCAGTTCTGAGTGGTCAGAGACCAACGTACTCTTTGGCCCATGGTTTATGCTACCGGGTTTGCTTAGCCTCAGAGTAGCGATTGGGCTAAGCATACTTAAGAGCAAACTTTGTTTGGGAACCTATTTGGTTCCGTGTCGCCAGGGACTCCAGCACAGTCATGGTGATGCTCAATGCACAGCGGAGAAAGCTGCAGATGACCTCTTCTTCCTCTCTTCTGGATGGCAGAGGTTTTGAAGGGGCAATGCCGAGTTGAAGCTCAAGTATAAAGAATGCCCAGTTCTGAATCCCTGTGATGTCTTCCTTTCTTGGTTTCTTATGACAAAACTCAGGGCTGGAAGGTCTATCAGCCTGAATTCTCTGCCTTTGGTCCTGGTCCTGATCCTTCTCACTAGATGAATTGTCAGGCTGATCAGGAACCTGTTCAGTCCTGAGTCAAGTCAGTTACCTATACATTTTGCTTAAAATCTTTCTGCGTCATGTGTTTCCAGTTTCCCTTTTCAATCTCAGATCTCTAATTCACTGTGGCTCGAAAACTCCAAAGCCAGGGCTGTCGAGATGGCTCAACAGGTAAGAGCACCAACTGCTCTTCCAAAGGTGCTGAGTTCAAATCCTAGCAACCACATGGTGGCTCATAGCCACCCATAATGGTAATGAGATCTGACGCTCTCTTCTGGTGCGTCTGAAGACAGCAACAGTGTACTTACATGTAACAATAAATAAATCTTTAAAAAAAAAAAAAGAGAGAGAGAGAGAGAAAAGAAAACTCCAAAGCCATAGATAACTATAGTGAACAAGTAAAGCTAGAATAGCTATTTGAGTGGCAGGGACTTGACCCCTGGGAAGCCACATGTATTTCCTGACTGGACTAGTTGTCCCAGTGTTGCCACCCAGGAACATGGGCTCTGACTAACAATGAATCTAGATTTTTGTGTGAATCAATAATTCATTAATTAATGAATTCATCATCCGATGAATGCCAGATTAAGCAAAGTGGTTTTTGGGGGAGGAGGCCTTTTATTTATTTTTTTTTTATTTTTATTTTTTCTCATATATTACACCCCAGCTGTGGTTCCCCCTTCTCCTCTCAGCCTCACCCTCTTCCCTAGACTCACCCCTCCTCCATTTCCCTTCAGAAAAGGGATAGCAACCAAACATGGAAGAGAAGATGTTTTTGTCAGGTTTTTCAGCTTTCACTCTCTGTTGTAGACATCACAGTAGTTGAATGGGGAGACAGGGTTCAAATGGCTTTAGACTCATTCTACAGTGGTCTAGACAGGTAATATTCCAGGAAAGAGACAGGGATGGCTTGAAAACAATAAGAAAAAAGACCCAGGGATGGAAAGTATGTCTGAAATGGACTCTGTAGTCCTTTCAGTGATTAATGGATCAAGACACTAGTGACCTGAGGAGGAGAGACTTTGATCAGTGATGAGAAAAATCGCACCATGAAGTGTGCTCATTGGGATCTGCAGAGGTGACTGGGTACACTCATATAAGGGTGAGGGAGTAGGGAAGAGGTAGTAAGCCTGGGCTCAGGTGAGTCAGGAAGTGAGGCATTAAAAAAACTGGGGAGGTACCTGTTGAATATGTTTGGCCCAAGGAGTGGCACTATTTGGAGGTGTGGCCTTGTTGGAATAGGTGTGTCACTGTGGGTGTGGGCCGTAAGACCTTCATCCTAGTTGCCTGGGAGCCAGTATTCTGTTAGCAGCCTTCAGATGAAGATGCAGAACTCTCAGCTCCTCCTGCACCATGCCTGCCTGGATGCTCCTATGTTCCTGCCTTGATGATAATGAACTGAACCGTTGAACCTGTAGGCCAGCCCCAATTAAATGTTGTTCTTATAAGAGTTGCCTTGGTCATGGTATCTGTTCACAGCAGTAAAACCCTAACTAAGACACAGGTTGAATGTAAAATGTTCCACTCTAGGCTCATGTGTTGTACACGTGCTCTTCATATTGTGATGCTATTTTGGCAGGGGATGAAAACCTTAATGCCTTGTACAGAGTCAGAGAAAATAGGACCCCGAGTATATCACGCCTGGCTTCTTTCCATTATGGTTTCTGCACATGTCCTTTTCATATGTCTGCTATTAGTTTCCTCTGCTATAGTCTCCTCATGTTCCCTCCACGTTCACCTATGGACTAAACTCTCAGAGGCATTGAGTTAAAAGAAAAATCAATCTTTTCTTTCTTAGGTTGTTTCTGTCAGGTATTTGGTCACAGTAATAAAAAAAAGCAACTGATACAGGATGTTTGATGATTCACAGTTTGTGTTGACTTCATGCGTTTAGAAATTTACTGGGTTTGAAGGAGGGGCAGACAAGGCCGCAGGTTAAGACTGGCCCTGGTGTATGCTTCTGCCCTGACATTTGGCTTATGAATGCACTCAGGGTCATGAACAACGTCCTGCAGTGATCAGGCCTGCAAACACCCTCTCATCTGGTCTAGTTCTCTCATACTCTTGCCTTATTCCCATAATGCATTACTGCTGTCATTTTGGAAGCAACTACCAAGCCCAGGCACTTTTTGCAAAGACAAGACGATGTGTCAGTAGCACCAGGAGCAGGTGGTTTCAGGATGATGGATCTGAGATTCCATGGGAAACAAATCTGTTATCTTCTACCATGCACAAAACATGCCGTCACTGCCAGGCCTCATGATCATCCTTCAGTTTCCTAAATTGCTTCACTGCTGCTTTCTTAATTAAGACCCATTAACTTGTCATATATTGATAACAGGGATGACCCTGAAATAGGTGGATAAATTAAAGCTCTTGCTCGTTCTCTGCTTTTATATGAATGTGTTAATTATTTTTGTCATTAGGGAGAGGGATGGAGGGATGGAGAAGTAACAAACGGATTTTGACAAAGTATTGGTGTTTACAGCTGGAAACTCAGCGTGTGTCAGATGTAATCCATCATCCTTTAATTTCATAGTTTGTTTCCAGGGATGAGTCGAGGATTTCTTGTGCTCATAGTCCCCACCACAGAGGCCAATACGGGGCATGGAACACCCCTTATTTTGCTGTAGCAGTTACACACTGGTATTCATAGAAGACCAGACCTAGTATTCAAGGGGAATTTGGTCTAAATGTACATGGTTGGTTAAACACACTCAGACACCAATTTCCCAGCACAAAGGCAATTTATTACCCCAGAGGGACTAGCAGGGCACATGGTAATGGTGGTACTGCCTCTGGATCAGACAAAGGCAAGAGTAGGTATTTCTGCAGAAGGGGGTTTTTAAGTAGAGAAAGGGGAAATCTGTGATAGGGTGAGTTAGTAAATCTCAATTGGACAGGTTAGCCAATGTAACTAAATAATAAATTTTGATTTCTGGACCTTGGTGACTTAGCCAGGTATAAGGAAGTGGCCAAATAAGAGAATAGACCTTGGGGCCTAACTTTGGAAATGTAATCTAACAGTTTAGCCAGGGAGAGGGAAGAGGAAAGGGCATAGGCTGCCTGTGTCATGTTTGCCATGTTTAGCTTGAGCCCTTCAGCTATGACATTGGTTTTGCAAAAATCAGATTATTGAGACCCACTTTAAAATACAGAAATTTTACATCATAGTCTGAATTTCTAGTTTCTGAAAAAAAAATATCCTCAGGTCACCAGACCTGACTTTCTGGATGCAGTAGCAGCTGCCCTTCAAGGAGTCTACCACACTGTGCTCTTTCCAGCTGCCCTTCCATACATAGTTGATGCTGAATAACAAGTCTGCTTGTCATTACTCTTATGCTGGTTTTGTTAGCTCTTTATAGTAGGGTGAAAATGAAAAGATTTCCCATATGTATCCCTACAAGAAGCAGAAGCGATACAGACAAAGATGGGTTAGGTCCTGAGGAAACAGTGATAGAGTAAGCTTGACAATCTGTTGTTTCCACATTGCTGTAGAAGGACAGGCCTGATGGAGCCAGTTGAAAGTAGCCGAACAGAATTCTTTGCTAGGAATCCCTGCATTCTAGCCAATGCGGCCATGTATATAAAGGGGGCAGTGAATGGCGAGTCCCAAAGATGGCAGGAGAAAGACCACTGACCCAGATGGTCATGGCCAAGTTAATGAATGCAAGCGTTTTTATTCATGTGCACAGGCTGCCTACCCCTTAAAGTGGATTTCAAGAAGTCAGCAGTGGGTGTGAGAAAGACAAGGCTTTGTAGCTCAGAGGTCAGGTTTTCCTAATGGGGGATTTAGTAGGCAAAATGGGGGGCGGGTTACAGGAGCAGAACATAAGCACAAGTTAGTCATAAAGACCACCTGTAATAAAGACATGATTGGACCTCCTGTAATAAAGACATGATTGCAAGGTAGTGGTAAAAGCAGGTACTCATAACAAGGTAGCCATACCAACTGTTTGAAACAAAGGTAGGGTTGCAAGATGGTTATTAATTTTTGAAGCAAAGGCATGATTACTATTCCTGGAACAAGCAGTACAGAATTATTTGTTACAGGTTACAGTTGGGGCATAACACAATCTTTGAGAAACAGAGGTTTAATCAGAAGCAGAAATGAATCTAGTTTGTCTTTATTATAAGACAGGATTTCAGCCTAAAATGGAAGCAGGCTTGTTCTTCAGAATCTAGAAATAGAATTCCAGAAATCATGGATATGAGACAAAAAAACAAAACAAAACTACACACACACACACACACACACACACACACACACACACTCCAGATCTCTCTGTCTCTCCATCTATCCTACTTTGTTTCCCTGTTTCTATGATAAACACTGACCAAGAACAACTTGGGATGAAGAAAGATTCTATTTTAATTTGTAGGCTATAATCCATTGTAAGAATTGAGCAAACAGGGACACCTCATAAAAATACCAAGGAGCAAGGAATGTCCATTAAGCCTATAGACAGAGCTTCAGAAGGGTTTACCGAGCAAACATCAGTCCCTAGGAGATACCCTAATTGTAGGGAGTAATGCCCAGTTCCAGGAAATGTCCCCAGTAAGCGGTGGCTCTCCCCCCAACCCCTCCTACATGCAATCGGTATCTCCTCCTTATCTGGGGCACAGAGGTCAATGGAAACAAAGAACAATGAGCTCCACCAATGAGAGATAACCAACTCATGCTGTAAACCTATATACTAGGAAGGTATAAAAAGTGTGTGCTTTTCAAGAAGGTAATCTTTCAACAAATCCACACAAACCTAATTCCATCTCTTACAACAAAAACAACAGGAAGTGACATTTACTTTTTCTTAATATATTAATATGAAAATTAATATTACCAACATATCCTAATCGATTGAAATCCAATAATATGAGGAATTAGAAATTTGTTGATTGTCATCCAATGGTCTCTCTAATTTGGTAATTGGAGAAATAGGTCCAACATTGTACAATCTATATACACTTTCAGCTTGTTTGTGACAGTGCCTTGCTGTGTACAACATAAGGGTCTTGAAATCTTGCTTCTCCTATCTCAGCCTCCCTATTAGTAGTATTGTTTATTTCATGTCTTTACACTATACTATGGTTTTCAGAACAGCTTACATATTTCAAAAGTAGTTATATATCCAAAAGAAACATAGATCATTAACTAGGGAGGTTGCTTATAAGAGAATAACAAAGAGTGAGACTGAATGCTTTGCCTGATGTTTGTAACTCTTGTATCAAGTTTGAAGAAGAGGACTTTATAAGTTACTCTTTCTTTGAGATGAATGCTTTCCCAAATTATCACAGCTAATGAACCAAATTCTTACCCTCACCCAATGTCTGTACCACCCTCCAAGCAGAATCATTGTTCATTGAAACAGTTGGTGAATGACTTTATGGATAGACCATCTTAATACCTATACCATTTCATAAATGAATGTAACCTGTTCTCTGTGGGCTGCGAATAAAGTCACTCACTCAAGTCAAATAGCTTTGACCATAGCAGGAAGTCTGTATCCAAAAATCGAGCCTACATTTCTTGGTGCAGCAGAACTATCAACTCTCAGCTTAGCTACGATGGAGGTAAAATCCTTTAGTGATGTGAGGGTCATTGAAGTACAGCCTTATTACATGAAATCCAATGTCTAAAAATTGTTCTTATTTTGGGCTTGTACCACAGTAAGAGCCAAGATTTTAAACTCTACTAAATACAAAGCAAACAAAAAGACTTTATATATTTATATTCATTTAGGAAAATACCAAAAATATTATTTTGAAGTATACAGTTAATATATTTGGAGTTATTTAAAATTTATATTGAGAAAAATATATTTTCACTATTGCTGTAGACGAGCATCTACATAAGACTGTTAAATTGTTGTTTTATATCAAACAACTTTTATAATACTTATTTGTATTGTTATAATATTTTATAAATTTTAAGGAATATGACAAAAAAAAAAAAGTGTGTGCTTTTGTTCCTCGTGGTCACCTTTGCTCCAAACGCTAGACAACCCTAGTATACTGGATCAATAAAACCTCTTGCTGATTGCAGCGATCTCCGTCCCTGTGTCTTTGTGAGTGGAGCACCCACGCCGAATTTAACACCATCATTGAGAGAAACCAAAGCAAAAACTTGGTGACAGGAGACTCTAGCAGAGATCATGGAGGACTAGAGCTGCTTACTGGCTTGCTCCTCATTAGATGCTCAGCCTACTTTTTTTTATACAACCAAAGACAATCTTCCTAGAGGTGGTACCACCACAGTGACCTGGGTCCTCCCACATCAATTATTAATTAAAAAACATGCCCCCACAGACTTGCTTGCAGACTAATCTGATTGAGGTCTTTTCTTAATTGAGGTTCCATCTTCTCAGATGACTCTAGCTAGTGTCAGTGTGGCCAAATTCCACCCAGTTTGGATCAATGTCCTGAATGGTATTTATTTATATTCATATCATGCCTGTTGGTTATCCAGGCCATAGTTTTGCTCCACTCCCTCTGTGTGGTAAAGAACTTTGACAATTACACGAACCCAACATCACAGGTGTGAGCCCTCAGCATTCTAAACTCCTAAATGAGAAAAATAAGAGCTTCCAGAAAGGAATGTCATGAAGAGGGATCCCTTCACGGCAAAATCCAGGGAGGCTTCCTGGAGGCAGAGGGCTGAGAGGAAAGGATGGCAGGTGCTTGTTTGTTCCTCTGAAGGCCCATGTCTGGATGAGGGTGCTACCTCTAAGGTTTCTACAAAGTGCTCTTCCAGGGCAGTTTTGCCTTTGGGATGTGCTAGCTCTATAGGAGGTAGCTCTGGATCCTGTGACAAGATACTGACCTAAGCAGTGGCAGTGTGGGGGAACCTGAGCTTAAGGAACACCACAGTGTAAAATATAATGTCAGAATCCAGCTGCTGCTCGGGCCATAGGCTTGCAGCAGCCCCTCTTCCCATGCAGCTACTAACAGGCACCCAGCTGAGACATTGTCTGTGAAACAGACTTCCAGGGGGTTTACATCAAAGGGGTGTGGGTGGCCACACAGCTTCCCTTCCATCCATTTCTTGCTTCCTGCCAGGGAATCAGAGAACCTGACTGCAGGCTTGTGCTGTGAAACTTCCCCCCATCTCCCGAAAGGTACATAACACCCATTTTTGACATGTGGGACATGAACTATCTTCAGAGCTCCCACCATGCTGTTGTCTGTCTGTCTGCCCATGGTGTTAATAATTCTGCTAATCAACTCTATTTCCCCAATGAATCCCAATGTCCCCTTGTACCCTTCCCTCTCTGGAAATCTTTCCCTGAGCCACGGTGTCTCTCCTATTTTCTTGTAGGTGGAGGAACTAGACCTTTGCACACGTTAGGTAAGTGCTTTCCTACCCAGCTACATTCTCAGCCCTGCAGGGCTCTCTGAAGGCCTTGGTGTATCTTTTAAAGGGTTACAGAAGAAGATTGATTCTTGCCTGAGGCTGTTTTGTGGAGGCCCTCAGGCTGTCCAATTGCGACTGTGTGCACCCACCTCTCCCCCCACGAGCCACCCCTATACCTTTTAAAACTTCTCATCAAGGAGACTAAAAGACACCTTAGCCGCAGGCAGTTGGAACCAAAGGGGAGGTGTGTGGATGTGGTAATAGCTGGACTCTTACTGAAGGTCTCCTGAAGTCCCTGGAAGAGGTGTGACTTTTGGCATTACTTTCAATCTCCTGCTTCAGTTTCCTTGGGGCAGCTTTGACTTGTAAGCCTTTTGTCTCCTTCAGGAACAAAGGGCTAACCTGGGAATTGCTAAATGCTTGCTCTGCATAAAATGTGCCTCTCTGCTTGATCACTAGTGTCAAAACAAAATAAAAACAAAAATAAACAAATAAGAAGCATCAAGACAACAAGACAAAGAAACAAAAAGCTGAGGAGTTGTCCTAGATATCAAGCACAGGAAGCAGTTAGAGCCTAACTTCACTTTGAGAGTTTGGCTCCTGTCTCCTCTATCTAGGTGTTTCTGAGGGTCAAGAAAATCCTGGCCAAGAGGCAGGGGCTGTAGATACTGGCATTAACAGCTGGGGAATGCTGCCCTTGTTCCCTCACCTTCTTATCCACAAAGCATAGATAGCTAGTGTCATTAGGTAGAAGACATTCCTGGGTCAACTAGGAGAATACTTCAAATAGCTTTGCAATCTGCAATGCTGTTACGGACATCAGATGAATTTGATGATCATCATGCAAACAACAATGATATCTTGTTCTTTATATTCAAGGTGGACTGGAGATGGATTCATATTAAAATATAAGGAGCCAAGTTGTGGAGTTTTCCTATTTCTGACACCTATCTTGTCCTTTCCCCTCTGTTACATAACAATGACAGGAATACATTATTTGAAGTAAACTCTTACATGGATGGTATTAGAAATCAAAATTAAATCGTTTGTGCTAAAAAAAAGAAACCATCAGAACTTCTCAGGCTGGCAAGATGGCTCCACAGGTAAAGGTGCTTGCCCCTAAACTTGAGGTTGGGAACCTCCAGGAGTAGTGTAAGAATTGAGCAAATAGGGACACCTCATAAAAATACTGAGGAGGCAGGAATGTCCCTTAAACCTAAGGACAGACAGCTTCAGAAGGGTTTACTGAGCAAACATCCATCCCCTAATTGCAGGGAGTAATGCCTGGTTCCAGGAAATGTCCCCAGGAGGGGGTGCATCTTCCTCCACCCCTCATACATGCCTAAGGTATCTCCTCACCTGGGGCACAAAGATCAATGGAAACAAAGAACAATGACCTCCACCAATGAGAGATAACAAACTCATGCTGTAAACCTATGTACTAGGAAGGTATAAAAAGTGTGTGCTTTTGTTCCTCGGGGTCGCCTTTGTCTGAATGTGGGACTACCCCAGTATAATGGATTATTAAAAGCCTCATGCTAATTGCATCGATCTCCATCTCTGTGTCTTTGTGAGTGGGACTCCCACCCCAAATCTAACAGTAGAAAGGGGAAACAGACTCCCACATGTTTGTGTACTCTGTGACACAAGGATCACAAAGAAATAAATCACGGCCCCAGCCTGTTTCATTGGCATGATATGAAGTTCACCAAATAACTCGATACAAACAAACTGCTTTTTCTTATAAGGAAAGTAACTTTAAAATGACCAGTGCTTTTTTTGTTTTGTGTTTTTTTTGTTTTGTTTTTGTTTTTGTTTTTTGTTTGTTTGGGTTTTTTTTTTGTCTCTGCTCTTTTTAGCCTTTCTCTGTCTACTAAATTTATTTCCTTTTGTGATGAAAATGTCCACCAGTGAGAACAGATGGTTTTCTGCCAGTATTGTTGGTCTCATTGGTTGAATAACTGATAGGTAGAAACAGCAGGGCAGAAAGCAAGCCTTTTATTTGGAAGAATAGAGAGTATATATACAGAATACCAATGCAGCATTGCTAGTAAGGGCCTTTTGTGTGGCACTGTTCCGGGGAGATGTGGACAAATGTCTACTGTCTTGAATAAGGAACTGACAACAGTCAAAAGAAAGATGCCGCCTAAGGCCAGTTAAATTAACCAACAAGTTTACTGGGGTTACTTACAGGAATATGGGTGAAGGGATACTTACAGAAGCAGAAATATCTTAAAGACAGCAACCTCACCAAAGCCTGACATAGCATAGGTGGTGATGGTTCACAAAAGCTGGAACACTGAAGCTCATCACACCACCCATAGGAAGCTTGGAGGGTCAGAACTTGTCCTTTACAGGTAGCTCAATTGATCTCTGCCTCTTTTAGGCAATTCAGCTGATCTAAACCTCTTCCAAAGTAGATCTGAGAGTACACACACACACACACACACACACACACACACACACACTGAGGAAGGGAGTAGATTAGTGTATCTGGTCAGTTTTAGGGACTTCCTGAGACTTTTGAGTTGTTTTGTTTTTTCCTGAGTTTCAAGGCTAAAGGGTACTCCTCTTAGAACATCCTCAATGTTCTTTTTTTAAATATACTTTTCCTTTTATTTTTTTAAAATTTATTTATTTATTTATTCATTTTACATCCCAATATCAGCCCCTCCTTTCCTCCCAGTTCCTCTCTGGAAGCTCCTCCCCCAGTCCCCACTCTCCTCCTCCTCTGAGAAGAGGGAGGCCCCCCTGTGTATCACCCCCACCCCTAATGCACATCAGTCACTGTAGGACTAGGCACATCCTCTCTCACTGAGGCCAGATAGAGTAGCCCAGTTAGGTGAACAGGATCCATAGACAGGCAACAAATTCAGGGACAGCTCTGGCTCATTTTTAGGGAAACCACATGAAAACCAAGTTTCACATCTGCTACACAGAACATCTTGAATCTTAAGAAGCTTTCCTCCAAGATGGAATGCTTTAACTTGGAGAAAATTGCTGTATAACAGGGCAAAGCTGGGTTGTTCCTTCTATTGTGTTATTTTGTGCCCTTCTCCCAGCCTTGAGCAGGCTAAACAGACCTTGAGTGCTTGCCACAAAGAGTTTTCCATCTGCCTTGCTGCAACAGCAATTTCCTACAGGAACTTAGAGGAATAGACTTCCTGCTGAGCTTGCTTTGCAACATAATCCAGCTGAAACAAAGGTTTTTGGTTTTGTGGTTTTCCCTTTATAAACTGGAACTGCAGAATTAAATGTTGAGCCTTGATCAGAACTTTGTCTTAGCTTCATCCTTCTCTTGCACCCCATCCCTTTTCAATTCCAGCCCCCCTTTCAGGTAACCCAGTTCATCCATGGCCGCTGGACGGCTACATTATCTGTTGTATTTATGAATGGGTTGTACTTATTAAAATTATGTGAGCATATTCAATGAATTAAGAATTTTGTGAGTATTGTCACTAAAGATATTATTAAAATTTTTATATTTATTCTTCTTATGTGTATATATGTGCCTGTGTGCCACAGCATGTGTGTATATTTGTGTAGATAAGAAATGACTTGTGGAAATTATTTTTTGTCCTGGGGATGAAATCCAAGTTTCAGGCTTAGCGATAAGTGCTTTGACCTGATGAGCTCTCTTACTAGTCCTACTAATGGAGTGAGAATAGTCTCCAATAACCATGCTCTCAGTTTTGAATTGAGTGTGCTCATTGGGTCATAGCTAGAGGCACAGGTTGATAGAAGAATTTACCATAGCAAAGAACAAAAGGAGGTCGCCCCAAGCTCCTGATTGTTGTTTGTGCTGGTTAGTTTTGTGTCAACTTGACATAAGCCAGGCTCATGTAGGAGGAGGGAACTTAACTTGAAAAAAAAACCCACCTCCATCAGATTGGCCTGTTTGAGGGTCATTTTCTGGATTAATAATGGATTAACGACTAATGTGGGCAATGCCAACCGTGGTGTTGCTGGTCCTGGATTGTATGAAAAAGCAAGCTGAGTAAGCTATAAGGAGCAAGCCAGTCTCTTCTCCATGGTCTCTGCTTCAGTTTCTGCCTCCAGCTTCCTGCCTTGCTTGATTCTTGCCTTATCATCCCTGAGCAGTAGACTTTGATAGTGACATATAAGCCAAACAAACCCTTTCCTCTTCAAGTCGGTTTTGGTCATGGTCTTTATCACAACAATAAAAAGTAAACTAGGGCATTGTTCTTTGGACATGCTCTTCTTTCATTTACTGCTACCAGTCCTGGGTCAGTTCCTAAATTCCAAGGGGTGGAGAATGCTGTTCCTTCAAGGACAGGAAGCAGAATGGAGTCGGTGAATCTTGAGTATAAACTATGATTACGTCCCTCATTTTAATTTACAAAACACGAGTAGCAATAATTGTCTAGCTGCATGTCTGCCTCATCACTGGGGGTTCTGAGCAAGCCGTTCAAGGGCAGGCCAAACACAGTCCCGTAATAGGAGTCCCAGCCTGTGTTTCCTTGGATGAGAAACAGCAGGGACAGATGATGTGGTTCCCAGTCTCCTGTGTACCCAGACACCACTGAGGACCTCAGGGAGTTGGGAATGGGGGTCTGAGGGTGGAAGGGCATAGCAGAGTCCAGTTCAGGGGTGGAATCCAGCAGTTTGGTTCTGAGGAAGTGCTAAGAATATGAAGGGACTGGAAGACAGAAGGCCTTCTCAGGGAGATTCAGGCACTGCTCTTTATCCTGAGGAAGGCCTCCTCTGAGGTGATCCTTGATGAAGGGCATGGCCCTTGCTTGTCCAAACTGCATTATTTGATGGTGGATGTGAATGTGCATCCCAGGGTAAACCAGGAATTAAATACCTTTTGTGGGAAGGAATGCCCATGAAAGTGTAGCTCGTTGGCTAAACACTCAGGACACCACATTAACATGGAGAACTTCAGATTTTATGCTATGTGACTGATTGTCATAGTTCTCTCAGTGAGGTATCTTGGTTATGTGTTCCAGGTCAGGTGGTTTGTAGCTGGCCTCGCACCTCACTATTCAAAATTCTGAGATTTGCTGGGGTTTAGGCTTGCTCAACCTTACTTGCTCTATCTGGTGGCACAGTCCATTTGCCACACAAATAACATTAAGAACCTCCTGGGTCTCTGGTAATCATCTATAGGCATTTCCGTTTTGACAATGTATTTGGTATCAATGATGTTTTGGGATATAAGCTTCAAGCTGAGCATCTCCTAGAGTTTTCCAGCTTAGAGAGAACGGGATTTTCATATTTCCTGTGTGTGTGTGTGTGTGTGTGTGTATGTGTCTTTGTGTGTTCCTAGGGATTATACCCAGGATATTGTCCATGTTGGGCAAGTGCCTTATAGTTGAACTATATTTGCCAACCAGAGTATGACTTTGAGAGTATGAACAACTTTATATTTGATTGTTAGTTTCCTCTTAGGTAACTGTGTGATCTTGGCATAGTCACTTATGTGTTATGCACCTCAGTTTTCTCATTTGTAGTGGGTGTTAATAACTCTACATGCTAATAGTGAAAGTATTAGCTCAGGACCCAGAAAGTATTAGCTTTGTCCTTCTCAGCACAAAGGAGATTTATTAACCCTGAGGAACAAAGGGCAGGCAATAAGAGACAAAGGCAGAAGATACAGGATGAGGGAGAAGGGGAAGGAAACAAAGGAAAGGGGGAAGGGATATTAGCTCTGGGATCATGGAGAGCCACAACAGACTGCCTCTGGATACAGGGGAGACAGACATGGCCCATAGGCATGGTGGTTTATAAAGGTAAAAGGGAAACCGCTGTGTTAGAATGAGATGTTTAATTTTAATCAGGCATGTTAGTTAAGCGAACCAATGGGGGCTTTTGATTGCTAGACTTCAATAGTTTGACAGCTGACTCTTGGTAGTCAACCTCAGGAAGAGGAGGTAGCCAAGGGAGGGAATAGACCTTGGTGGCTAGCTTTAGGAATGTAATCTAACAAGTTTTAGCCAGACAGAGGGAGTTGGGGAGAAAGGCAAGACCTGCCAGAGCCATGTTTGCCATGCTCAGTCTGGGTAGAATCCCTTCAAATAGGGCTTGGGAAGATTAGAATACAGAAATATATAACCAGTAATCTCAGGCTTCTCGGGATGAATGTGAATATCAACAATTTTACTCCTAGCCTGGCTTCCAGCAGTTCTGTCTCCAAGAGCTGACGTTCCAGCATTACCCGCAAAGTGATCGTCCATGGTCATCCTAGGACATTTTCATGCTTTTGACTATGGCTACCTTGATGTCCTCTCTCATATCCTTACATTTGTCCTTATAACTCTGTTACTGGAATAGGTGGCTATTTCACTACCAAGGACTCCTCTATCACCCCTGTTCCCTTTTATAATACACGACTGCCAATTTTTCCGAGAGCTTTCTGAGACCACCTTTTCTCTCTGCTCATCTGTTTGAGAGATGGCTCCCTTCTTTCTATGGTGAGACAGTTGATGAATGACAGACCTCTTTACCACATTTCACTAACCCAATACATCCAGTGAAAGTGTAGTTCAAGAACAGCTGGGCATAATTCTTGCTTCTACTGAGCCTATTTCTCTTTTTTGCAGGGTGAACAGCTGCCTTCTACTCTATTGGCTCCATTGAGTACTGGTAGAATGGCTTTTTAGGGAATGCTTGTCTATCAATTACATCATCATGATTATGAAACCTAGTCATGACTTGGTATAGGTTATTCTCAAAGGAGTCCTGGGTTCTAATGAGTTAGGGAACAAGCTTGGGAACATTCTGAGAAGGTTATAGCTCATCTACCCGGTGATACAATGGGGCCTGTATATATTTTTCTTTCTGTCAGACTTTTAGTTATGGTTTAGACAAGCACTGTCAAAAGGTTCAGCCTTGTTATATGCCAGGCAGTACTCAAGCCCCAGATCAACATTCAGTTAAGCATTAAAGTGGTAAGGGCTTTGGATCCTGTGTCAAACCTGACTCTGCCCTTGGATAAGCTGGCTTATAGAGTAGTGAGCATTAGAATTTCTATCTCATAGACTTGATTTGCAGTATTTTAAATCATTTCAGGGCTGATGCATAATAACTGCCCCTAGTTGTTAATTCTAGTTGTTATGTTCTCTACCCAAGATACTTAATGGCTAATTGTATATCAAGTCAGAGTATGATTCTAGGACAGTCCATCACACAGACTGAATCTTGTCAATTCCCTATCATGGTGTCATTCATTGGTGGAGACAATTATAAAAACATGAATTAAGCAATGATCACATCAGAACAAAGATATCCCTGCATCTTTCAAACTCATTTACAAACCCTTCTCAGGAATGCTATTTTTTTGGTCCATGTGATCTTCGAGACTCCATTGTTATGCCTGGTCCAAGGCAGGGTTCTTAGAATTGTGTGTGACTCTGCCACCAGCTTCTGCCTACCCCATTTGTGAGAGCCTTCTCTGTTATGATGCTCTCAGCATTCAAATGGAACTGTCAGGGAGTACATGTGATTGTGGAGTCTAGGGTCACCTTGGACAATCTTCAGCTGTGTCCTTGAGGTGGCAGCAAAACAGACTTCTTTTTTTTTTTTTTTTTTTTTTTTTGGTTTTTCGAGACAGGGTTTCTCTGTGTAGCCCTGGTCTCTAACTCAGAAATCTGCCTGCCTCTGCCTCCCAAGTACTGGGATTAAAGGCATGTGCCACCACCACCCAACTCCAAAACAGATTTCTGCATCCTGCCATGCCTCACCTTGCTTCATTCTCCCTCACTGACTACATGGAACAGTAATCAACTCCCAAACCTTCTTGGAAACCTGGAGGATTCCATTTCTCATTTTTACACCTGTATCATTTCTGAGTACTCATCATCACCTAATGACATCATGGAAAAGTTTTTGGTTTCTTGATTTACTTTTAAATTTTATATATGTTTACTGTATTTACATCATTTTCCTCTCACTCTTTTCCCTCTAGCTCCACTCGTTTTCAAATTCATAGCCTCTTTTTCTTTAATTATTATTGTTGTAAACAAACAGAGACACAAACAAGATCTATTGGGTCAATTTAGTGTTATTTTTGTTTTGTTTTGTTTTTGTTTTTTTTTTTCCGAGACAGGGTTTTTCTGTCTAGCCCTAACTGCCCTGGAACTCACTCTGTAGACCAGGCTGGCCTTGAACTCAGAAGTCTGCTTGCCTCTGCCTCCCAAATACTGGGATTAAAGGTGTGTGCCACCACTGCCCAGTAATTAGTGTTATTTGTATGTATAGGTTTTGAAGTGAAAGTTTCTGGTTGTGTCATGTGATGCAAACTCTCATGCTTTTTTGTTGAGGTAAGACCCATGGGAGGGCACATGATGTTTGGAGAAAGTAAAAAGAGAGCTTAATTGGCAGTAATGGTGTGCTTGCATATCTAGCCTTGCAATGCTTCATTGGTTTCACATCTTTGGTGATCTTCATTTAGCGAGGCATGGCAGAGAACTCCTGGTGTCCCAGCTGGTTCTGGTCAATCCCAACGACTCATACTAATTGAGCAGAGGACTGGCTATTTCTTTGAGATCGTTCCACCACTGTTGATTCATGTTTGGTATCCTGATACTACTGAACTGGACAGCTGGTGTCCTGGCAGACTGAGATTGGAATCACCCCTATACAACGACTTCTAAACAGGTCCACATCCTCTTGTCCTATTTACCATCTTTTTCCTCTACCTTTGGGCGGTGGACTAGAATACGGGTTGAAATGCTTAAAAACCCTTATTAAAAGTAGCTTTTAGCTGGACGGTGGTGGTGCACTCCTATAGTTGAGGCAAGCCTGGTCTACAGAATGAGTTCCAGGACAGCCAGGTCTACACAGAGAAATCCTGTCTCAAAACAAACAAACAAACAAACAAAAAAGTAGCTTTTAAAGAATCTAAGCATACAAGATTTTATGGCTGTCCACTTGGTATTAGAACACAAATCCTACATCTGAGACTTGGAATATCACAGAAGAACCACAGACCAGAACATCTTGCAAGATTTTGTCTTCTGTGTGAAGGAAGTGAAGCTGCATCTATGAAATATCAACAATATAGTTACCTAATAAAATCTTAACCAATTACCTAATTTATGTTCTTATATACCAGTTTCACAATTAAGAAAAATTCCTTTTGAGTCTCCAATCCAGTATGTTTCTCTTCTGGAAAGCTTAATTCACCATCTGTTAAATTAGGCTCATCCTGGCCTGAAACCTGGCTTTGTAACTGATGAAGTCTGGTTTCTTTATCATTAGCTGCTGTTCTAGTTCAGGAGCTTGAACTTGTACAATCAAGGTACATAGACCCACTTTTCCTGGGTGTAGTAGTTTGAATAACAATGACTCCCAGAGGAACTTATGTTTGAATACTTGTTCCCCATTTAGTTGAACTGTTTGGGAAGGATTAGAAGGTGTGGTCATGTTAGAGGAGGTGTTGCATGGTTGGAGGAGGTATATTACTGAGGGTGGGATTTGAGGTTCCAAAATCCCATACTAGGCCCAGTGTCTTCCTCTCTGCCTCCTGACAAAGGATCAGGATGCAAGGTTCTCAGTTACTTGTCCAGTACCATTCCTGTCTGTGTGCTGCTATACACCCCTCTGTGATGCTAATGGGCTAATCCTCTGAAACTGGGCCCCTACCTCCAATGCTTCCGCAGCTGTGGGACCAATTCCATGTTTAATGACTGCCCTCTTGGAAACCCGAGACCACGGGATTCCTGCCGACACCAATCTTTATTCCCGGTCCCCCCAAGAGCAGCCCAAAGACCCAGCGGCAGCGGCACTAGCTCCAACACTGTCCATCCGTCAAGGGGGGTGTAAGTCATCAGTTTGAGGTCCAAACACACACAGAAAATCAGTTACCACACAGACAACTCGACCTTTTCAGGTCCATGATACAGAGAAAGACAACTGGGCCCAGTAACAAACATCAGTACACAGATAATCAAAGCCAAATCACAGAGTTGCTTGGCCCATGCCTGCCACGTCTGCCGAGATGAACCAGTTACAAAACACACACAAAAAGACCTGTCTCAATCGCGAGTGCCAACCTTGCTTCAGAAAAACAGACAGCCGGAAATTTACTGAGGTCCTTACTTTACCTGAACTGACATGTGCTCTGTCCTTAACCTCCATTCAGTGATCAAACGTTAGAGTCAAAGGGGAAGTTACCGTCCGTCCCATCACAATCACAAGGGCGACAAAAATCACAAACACAGCACAAGAAAAACAAACAAACAAAAAAAACCCAAAAAACAAAACAAAACAAAACAAAAACCAGACAGAGAGTGAGATAACAAGAGTGGCCCAAGTGGAGCCAATTGAAAAAAAAAAAAAGACACACACTCCTCTCGAGGAGTTCTGCCCTCCTAAGGGGATTCCTCCAGGCATCCCCGAAGATCCCAATCCCTAATTTCCCCTGGGACGTCTCCCAGGTTATCAGTCAGTGATCCTGGCATGTCTGCCAACCAGCTCCCTTTCTTCCTCATGGAGGGTGGGGAGGCGCTGACTGCAAGTAACTCTAGAAATAAGCTTCGCTATTCCCTCCTGGGATGCGACCAGTTACAGGTTCACAGACTGCAAAACAAGCAAGCAGTTTCCAGACAAATGGAAAAGATACATACAGACAGACGGACCACAAGTAAGAACTCACCTCCAAGAGGTCTTCAGAGAGTCAGGGTGGTTGCCAAATCCCGCAGACGAGCCCCCAAATGAAAGACCCCCTCACTCAAGTCTTGGGATGACTCGGCCACCCAATAACTCACGAGAGAACGTTCTTGCTGCAAGCACACGAAGTTTATTCAGGGTAGGCCAGATCTGGGGTCAAACATGTAGCCTAGAAGGCCAGAGGAGTTCGACTCTGAGCACAAGGAACAAGGGGTATTTAAAGGGAAAAACTACAACCCGGGGTGGGGGGGAAGAGGGTGAGGGAGTAACCAAGGATACACAACATAAAAACAGTGGAAAATTGCAAAGAAACCCACTCCCTAGTAGAGTCAGGGTCACAAGGAAGTCGTCCTGCACACTCATTGTCTGGAAGAATGTGGTTTTGGTCACAAGATCGTGGTTTGGTCAATGCTATTCACTTTATGGCTGACTGGTCCTAGGATTACTTAGATGACTTATATCCTGTTTCTTATTCTGGGCCCTAGCTGGTGGGGGCCTCTGTGACCAACAAGTTCCTGGAACTGGTCAGTCCACATTCCTGGCTTGCTACGGAGACTTTCTATGCCCTTTTAAGTAAAGCTTATACAGTATACATTTCTGCGGATACATTTTCAGTAACATGCTTTTTTTTCTAGATTTATAAATTCCCAACCTTTCAACACCATGACAAAGGGAGTGTTTATTTGGGAGTACAGTTCAGAGGGCTAAAAGTTCATCTCTATTATGTCAGCTGAGAGATCACACCTTGAAACCCAAGTAGGGTGTTCAGAGATTGTACTGGGAGTGGCATATGGCTTTTGAAAGCTCATAGCCCACCCTCAGGAACACTACCTCCAGCAAGGTGACACACTACAAATTTACTCAAACGGCAGCACCAGCTGGGAACTAAGTATTCAAACGGCAGAAATTGTGGGGCGACATCTTATCGAACATTCCCATTTTTTGTCATCTGTGGGGAACTCATGTATAACATGGTGTCAGATGCAAGGTGGAAACAAGGGATTTTGCAAGCACTCTAAGACACAGGAGTTATTGTGATGAAGCTGAGGACAATTAGTGGTCATCTTCATTGTCCCTGACGGTTGCTTTTAAGCCTTACTCCAGAGAGGTCACAAGATTCCCCACTGGGATAAGCATCTCTCCAAAAGCCTCAGCAGTAGGTAGCAATTTGCTTCTTTTGTTCTCCTAAGGTTGTCCAGCTGGCCTAAAGATAGTAGGAATGCTTAGACTGCAGTTACAGGAATGGTCTCCCTTTGGAAGGCTCTGCCTTGCACTCAGGGGGAGTCCTTGGGAATATTTGCATTATAAAACATGGCATCTGGGAAATATTTTCTAGGTAATCTTAATGAGTAGTTCTGAGGGTAAAAGCTTAGAAGCTTGTGGAAGTGTTTAAGTTCTGTCAGCGAGGGAGCACCAGCACATCCTCAAGTGAGGAAGCGAGAGGCTGCTGGGCCAGAGGGTTAAGTCCTTTGTGAAGGCTGTGATTACCTTCTCTCCAGGAGTTCATGAATTTGAAATAGGTTTTTTTATTCTTTATTCACAGCCACGGGCACAGCTATTACATTTCTTTCTTTTTTCCCTCTTTACTCTATACTCTTGGAAAGGTCCATTCTTTATATAGCTGGGACATGTACACAGAAGTAACAGTGAGCTGGGGCCTGGGAGTGGGGTAAGGAGGGTACCCACCCTCATTTTGAGTGATTAGTTGAGGTTTCCATTTGTTTCGTTCTCTTATTTATTTGTTTTTGAAACACGTTCTTGCTATATAGTCTTGATTGTTCTAGAGCTTTTGTGTAACTCAGGCTATTCTGCAATATTTATAATCCTCCTTCCTCAGCCTCCACAGATCTAGGTTTATAGGCCTGGGTCTATGCTTAACCACACCTAACTACCACCACTTAATTTTCGTAAAGGCTCTCACGCATAACTTGAAAAACAAACTAGATATAGGGCACTAAGAACATATTGACAATGTTGATATAATATGTAATATAAAAATAATAAAATACAAGCATGCCGTGTGTATACAGAAAAGCCGAAAGCCAGATAGATTATTAAAAAATATTTCCAGTGTGTAGGGGGACCCAGACCCATGAGGGAGGACACCTGTACCCTCATCCTGTGGCCCATGTTCTCTGTGGAGGCTAAGGTCCTGAGAGAAGAGTGTGGTGGATCGAAGCAGAGCACTGGTTTTTCCTGTGGTCACAGCTTTGTCTCTTCACCACTCCTATGTCTGTAGTTTGTTAGTTGTTCTCCTGACTCAACACAAAAATGCATCTCCCACCTCACAGGGAAGTTTATTCTTGGGCCAAATATAACCGACCATGGCCCAGAAAGACAGATTTAGTTCATCTCAAATTTTATGTTCCAATGTGGAAGCAGTTTCATTGTAACAGAACAGAGAGCTGTTATAACTCAAAGCATTTTTTAAATACATTGGTGGAAATGCCAGTTAGGTGGTCATGGTATTGTGACCTCAGCTCTATGCCTCAAATGCCATCCGATAGCATTCTTAGCCCTTTGATTAGTTCAGGGATAGGGATTTATTAAAATACATTCCAAAGATTTTTAATCTGTTTATCATGATACCAGGTTTAGCTCTATCTGCTGGCATAGAATGTTAGGTCTGACACAGAAGTAGGCAAAGAAAGACTCTTTAGTGGGCTAAGTATAGCAAAGATAAACCATCATCAGTCTCTGGGCCTGCCACATTCTACCTTCTCTATAACACTGCAGTTCTAACTATCAGCCTTTGCAGGCACAGTTTCTCTCCAGAAATTCTCATTCATTCCTGCCATTGGCTATGTAGGTTGTTTCCCACATAAAATACATGTTTTTAAAATAGCAAAGGCTCTGGTGGGTCTGGTCCACCCCTTATTTTTGAGGTAACACCACATTTATCCCTTACCTATGCGTTCTAGCAGATACACGATTATTTCGCTTATTGCATTAGTTTTCTCTTAACATGACTGGTATGTTCTCATTCTCCGACCTGTACTAAGACATGCAAGTAGCTGGAACCCCGGGCAGCAGAGGGAACTTGAGGCTCTCCATGGTCATGGCTTCCTCCTCATGAGTGAGACCCAATGGAATTTGACAGAAAGGAGGTTCCTCTTTGCTAGAATACAGCTAAGTGATACTGCAATAGATTGTTTTGTTTTGGTTGAGTGAACAGGTTAGGAATAAGGAGAAGCAGCCATTCCTGTTATAACATTGAAGCCTCAGACATTCCTCCTGTCATTGCCTTGCTCCCAAATCTTGCTTGCCTCTCTGCTAAAACCTGTGGTAGTAATACATGCTCCAGACTCCTTTACTTTTTATATAAAAATCTTTTTGAGACAGTGTTGAGGACATATATGATCTGCTTTGAAGGTAAGTTGAACAAGGATGATTTCTGGGTAATTTAAACACTTTCCCCTTTTCTTCTATTTTCCTCTGACTTTTCTTTACATTCCTTCCTCCTTTTGGGTTTTCTTTTACTTTCTTGTTTTTAAGAATGAGCTTGCAGAATATCTTGCCTTGACATCCCTCTTAATGATGAGGCCTCTCTCTCTAATGTTGGCAGTCCCTGGACTTTAGGTGCCTGAGTTTCAAGGAGACACTGAGCTCCAGGTTCCTTTGATGCTCCTGGGAGAAGGATAGGGAAGAGCATAGGCCATTTTTGAAGTCCATTAGGGATGAATGAAAGCCTAGGCCAGACTACATCTGAAGGAGCTTCTCATTCAGTTGATGGCTGTGAAGCATGCGGGGAGATGGGAAGGGGGATTGCCAGGAAGGGTATGATGGTTGATGAAACAAAAGACAGATTTTCAAATCTTCCTTCTATTTTATTCTCTTTCAGCTTTGGAATCAGCTCAAGATCTTTACCCCCTCCCCGCCCCCCCATATTCAAATTTATAAATGTACAAGCAAGCCAGCTGAACACCAATTGGTTGAATGTAAATATGCAAATAAGGTGAAAATAAGACCAACCTGAGAAGAGCTGTCAGACCTGGATGGGTAGGGGAAAACCTTAGGCTTCCTAACAGTTCTCCATCAGGTCTACCTGTCCCTGCCTCTGCAGAGGTGGAGAAAAGTGTAAGAAAGCTTCTGTCCAACATTGCTGGAGACACTTGCTAGATACCTGTACTAACAGCCAGCAGCAGCCAGCAGCAGCCAGCAGCCCTCTGCTGTTCCTCAAGCTGTTCGTGTAGGGGGTCAGGCCAGCCCCTGGCCTGTCCTAGAAACTGGGACTTAGAAATCCCCACCCTGTGGGTTAACAGCCAAGCAATACTTCTGGCTTTATTGGACTTTTCCACCGGCTCACTGCACATGTTCCACAAACCCTATAAATGTCACCCCTCTACCAGCCCACTGCTGTCCCCTCTGTCTAGTCCACTGCCATCCTCTCTGTCCAGTCCACTGTCATCCCCTCTGACCAACCCACTGCTGTCTCTGTTCCTATTCAGAGGCAGCAACCATTCTGTATTTTGCCCCAATAAATATCTTACATGAGGTTTGTTGCATGGTGTGACTTTATGGTATTCCTTGACTCCCAATTGCTAAGATATCCTTGAGCCAGAAAAGTTTTTTAAATTCTAACTCTGAGCCTGTCTGCTGCAGGAAAACAGTGCATTGGGTGAAGGTTGGGATGAGGATCTCACTCACCCCTGACAAGAGACTGGAAAGCTCATGGATGATTGGGCACCACCGAGGATTTCAACAGTACTGGACAATTTCTACCTCAAGCTCAGTTCTGTTTTCCTCTGTACTGGCACTCTGTTTAAGCAAACATCCTCTTCAAACCTGGCCATCAGCACCTTCTCAGTGTTTTCTAGAAAAAAAAAAGGGCTGTTCTTTCCTAAGAGTCAATATCCTGACTTGTGTGTGTGTGTGTGTGTGTGTGTGTGTGTGTATGTGTGTATGTGTGTTTGTGTGTATCTAACTGTATCATAAGTTCATATGTCTGAAGTGTCATTAATACAATGCCTCACATGTACTCACGTAGTACATACCAGTCATATGTGCATGAACATACATGAAAGTTGGGTACTATTCTCAGACATGCCATCACAAATTTTTTGTTTAATTCTCAACATCCCAGAAACATAGGTGTTATTACTAGAATCATTTTATTAAAAAACTAAGTCATAAAGATATTGTGCAATGTCCCTAAAGTTGCTCAACTAGCAATCTAACAAGACCAACTACATAGCTTATCCATCTTTTCCCTTTCCAAAAACAAACAAACGAACAAACAAACAAAAACAAACCCAAAATAATCATTGAAACAGCACGTTAGAGCAGAGCTCTGCACTCCACACTGCAGGCCTCTGCCCTGCTGTGAATATTTTAATTGTTAACATTAAAGATCTCAAAGTTGTTTAGCACTTCTTAAATCTCAAAACACCAGAGCCTCTGATAATCCCATTGAAAAGCCAACTCTTGTCTCTAAGATGCACACATGTGATGTCCTTGATAGTCGTCCACAAACACATGCTTACACAATATGTAACACACAAAACACAAGGTGGAAACTATTCAATAACTGTGCAATACATGTATGATGCAAAGCAACATAACTCATAGCACACATGCAATACACATTAAACACACAATACATACAACACACATGAAAAACATACACACGACAGAGAAAAATACACACAGATGAACACAACAGACATACAACACACAACTAAAACATGTAATTCACAACAAAATGTACATACACAGTACACAACACATTTGTACAAAATAACACAGATAAACACATAACACAGCATATGCCTCATACAGCACAGAAAAGCAGCACATTCAGCACCATATTCAGCATACATAACACATATAATACAGATTACACCCTAAACACACAGCATAGATGGCACACACATATAACATGCTCAACACTTCCCTAAGTAGTACATACAACACACATGAACTAACAAAATACAGAGAATGCACACAGCAATGCAATATATACTACACAAAGAACACATATAGCATAACATATACATACACCACAGACACTCTAGATAATACACAACACACACTACATACAACATACAATACACGCATGACATACTAAGCACAAGACTTATCACCAACATCACACACACCCCCACTATAGAGCCAAATGTTGGGAACTGGTCTTAATTTGGCTCCCAAAGTAGCACTTCCAGACATTGCTATACTGCTAATGACTGGGCAGGGAGATGGAGGTGGGACTTTTAGATTGCACAGACAAGGAACAAAGAGGGGGGGTGAGAGGGAGAGGGAGAGAAAGAGAGGGAGAGGGAAAGAGGGAGAGGGAGAGGGAGAG
>JADRCD010193421.1:0-30044 GCA_019843815.1 Montemys delectorum
AAAGAAAGAAAGAAAGAAAGAAAGAAAGAAAGAAAGAAAACAAAAGTCTCAACTAGCCAAACTGCATAGAAGAACTTACCATGGAATGCCCAACCCCAATCTATACATCTATACAACCCCTATACCCAAGGCTCAGGGACATCCAGGAAGAGGAGTGGAAGATCGTAAGAGTTTGTATCTTATAAACAGGGCAGAAAAGCTGCACTCTTGAAATCTCAACAATATGGCTGCCTAAACAAGACCTGAACAACAACAACACCAGTTGACATGTCAGTGTGGATAAGGTCCCCGTCTCTGCATGATGAGCTACAGGCAATTAATGACTGCCACGAGGAGACACAATCTTCCCTTGGGACAAGTGCCCTAATTGGTTATTTAGCATCACATGGTCAGCACTAAATGTACTCAGCAGGCTATAACATATGTGTACATGTGACAAAAATTAGAGAGAAAAAGAATACATCATTTAAAATTATTTAAAAATACAAAATTGGCCAGGCAGTGGTGGCACACACCTTTAATCCCAGCACTTGGGAGGCAGAGGCAGGCGGATTTCTGAGTTCGAGGCCAGCCTGGTCTACAGAGTGAGTACCAGGACAGCCAGGGCTACACAGAGAAACCCTGTCTCGAAAAACCAAATAAATAAATAAATAAATAAATAAATAAAATTGAGAGGTTTAACAAAAGATTATTTTGGACTGTATTGAAGGATATGGACAAGTTAATATTCTGTGACTCATATCTCGTGGTGACTAACACATTATGAGCAACTGGCAAAAACAGCCAAATAAAACAAGCAAGGCCCAGGTTATAATGATGGTGTATTTCATCCCAACACAGAGAGGTCATTCGGTTGTTCTAACCAGAGGCCTCAACCTCCTTAGCAATAAGATCCTTTAAGATGCACTGGAGGAGGCCTGGAAGGCTTCACTGGTACGACTCAGAGTGTTCCCGCTACATCAGGGCTCAGAGCCCTGTTCACTTTCTTCTCAAGGTACAATACATCAGCGGCTCCAGCCTCCTTTATGTGTCCTCTGTAGACGGCAGTCAGGGATGCACGGGGCCATCAGTAAGCATTTCCAGGGGCTCTACCACGTTCCAGCAACTCTTCTCGGAGCTTTATTATCATCAGATCTCTTCCTTACAACGGTCTTCTGAGATGCATACCTCTGTTCTCATTTCTTAGATGGCGAAAACAACTCGATGAGATTCGGGAACTTGTCCTATCTACACAGCTAGTGATCGACTCTGATCCCTCTTGGGTCGCTCTTGAAGACTCTTCCCATTGCTTCACACTTCTTCTAGATCCATCGATAGACTCATATTTTAGTGACTTGATGCTTCTTCAGTTTAAAAATATCACAACTCTGGCCAGGCGTGGTGGTACGCCTTTGATCCCAGCACTAGGGAGGCAGAGGCAGGCAGATCTCTATAAGTTCGGGGCCAGCTTGGTCTACTGAGCGAGTTCAGGAAAGCCAGGGCACAGAGAAACCTTGTCTCATAAAAATAGAATAAAATATCACAAGTTCAAAAGAGACCCTGTGGTATGTGATGGCGTATACCTATAATCCCAGAACTCAGGGACTGAGGCAGGAAAATCATGAGTTTGAGGCCAACTTGGGGTACATAGCAAGAGCCTATCTTTTTTTTTTTTTATGAAAAAACAAACCAAACAAACAAACAAAAACCTCAAAGATATAAAGTAAGGAAAACACCCACGACGACCATCACCTTGCTCTTTAAAAAAAAAAAAAATCAATCCTCTTACCAGTTATCCTCAGATCGTTGCTCTCTATCGCCCCCTAGAGCATACAGCTGGAAGCACTGCTGGATGGGTAAAGGGAAGAGCCTTGTAAATCGCCATCTGTGAGATCGTCTTAAACTACTCTCCAGCAGAGCATCCTTTGTACTACTGTGGCTTCTGCCCCTGTCTGGAGGAAAGGCTGGGCCAGAGCTAGTGTGATCAGCCTGGAGTGCACTTCCAGGATGGCCCCCTTCAACGCAAAGGAAAGCTCCTCCAGTGGGGCTTCCCAGAGGAAACCAACCCCACTGCTCCGCCAGCTTGACTGGGAGTGTGGGAAGGCCCAGGGTTCCGGCCTCAAAAGCCTGAAAACCAAATCAACAGCACCTTTTACACGAGATCCGTGAGCAGAAATCAGCCCCCAAATTTCACATCACTGGGGCTGGGGGGGTCCTTCTCTTGTGAATTATTCAGCTTGGGTTTTAGCAATGTGGGGACCTAATCCTCCGGGGCTGGAAGAGTCCCGCAGGCTTCCTGCTTCCAGGCTGCAGTTAAGCAGTTTGATAAAAAGTCATCTGAGCCTGAATAACCACATGTTTGTCTTTGCTCCATTTATCCTGGGGCCCTGGGATTTCTTCTGGAGTGGTTAATGCCCCCGGCTCTTCCTCTGTTTATTTTCTTTGGTTATGTTCCCATAGCTGATGGATGTAGGAAGCCAGTTAGTCCATAACTGGTTTGTTGGAGGCATGTAGGACACAACCAATGAAAGGAATGTGAGGCTTTGAGAAGTTCAGGAAGAAGAGTGTCTTCATTGGTGGACTTCTGGTGTCTGGAATCACCTTTAGGCATTTAATCCTTTCAGTTAAATGTTAATTAACTCTTGCTTGTTTAAAATGGCGACACCCTGAGAATGACCCGTATAGGCAATCATTACGCTCAGTGATTTCAGCATACTCCATCAAAAGCCAGTGTCTTTCCAAAGGACCAACTCGCTTATCAGCCATGTCCTCCCGGAGGAGGCATGTGCCCACTACTGGGTCTTTTATAGCCTCCTCCTTACGTGAAAACCTTTTCTCTTTGTGACTGCTTAACCTGGACCAGGTCATGATTCAATGCCCAGCTTGTACTTTCACCTGGGCCTGCTTTGAGGGATGTCTGCCATTCTTCCACATGTTCATGGTAACTGGATAAAGGATCTTAAGAATCAGTGAGACCCTGTTCCACCATTCACCAGCTTTGCTATCTAGAACAGGTCTCACCCTGTTTAAGCCCCCCCTTCTGTATATATTTTTAAATTGTTATGTTTATTTAGTCCGTGTGTGTGTGTGTGTGTGTGTGTGTGCGTGAGAGAGTGCAAGCGCACATGTGTGGTTGTATGTGTGTACACATTGTGTTGTATATGTGGAAGCCAGAGGTCAACCCGCCTGAACCAGTTCTCTCCTTGTCCCACGTGATCAGTCATCAGTCTTGACAGTAAGTGCCTTTACCCACTGAGCCACCTTGCCAGTCCCCTCTCCATATTTTTAGGATGGGAATAGAGATTCCATCACAAAGGGGTTAAATTGGATATTCTATGAGATGCAGCCGAATATGATTCACGTATTGTCTGTCTTTCCCACTGAAAAGCAAGGTGACTAGCCAAATATTTCGTTTCCATCCTGTTCTCCTACCTGTAGACTAGTGATTGCTGTCACACAGTAGGTGCTCAATAAATATTTCAAAAAGGAAAGAATGAGCCCAGGCTGGTGAGGCATCCTTTAATTTTAGCTGCTCCCAAGGCTGAGGCAGGAGGATCATTAGTTAAGAAAAATTAGGAAGAATCTGTCTTTTAAAATGAAAAACACAGGCTGACAAGATGGCTCAGCAGGTAAAAGTGCTTGACACACAAGTCTGACAGCCTGGGTTCGATCCCTGGCACTCACCTAAAGGTGGAAAGAGAACCAGCTCCACACAGTTGTCGTGGAAAAATACAGAGAGAGACAGGGGTATAGTTCAGTGGCTAGTATATAGGACACCATAATCCTGGGACTTAACAGCAACGAAAAATAACGAAATAACATCCAACAGTTACTGAGAACTTACCAGCTGGGGTCGAAAACCCTTCCACACGTATATGCTTAATTTCATGTTGGACAACGACATAAGCACTAATAACTAGGGTATTTTTAGCCGGCAAGAACCTCGTGGGCAAATGCATGCTTACGATCACAAGGGCACCGCTGAAAGATTGATTGAAAAGAGGAATGCTTAAATCAGAGTTAATTTGCCTGTCCTTCCGCTAGATGATGGACAAAGCACCTGGCATCAGTGGAGTCCTGCACTACGGACTGGGTTTAAGGGAGGAGCAGAGAAAAAGTTTCAGCCCTGGCTGATCCAGAAGCCTTCCGCCTTAATCTGGTTCCTGACCCGGTGTCTGGATACCTGCACAGGTGTTTCTGTCAGATGCAGAAAAACAAAGGACTAGGGTACTTGAGGAAAGCCATCAACTTGACGGGATTTAGAATCATCATGGAGACACATCTCTGGGCCTACCTGTGAGAGTGTTTACAGAGTTTACCTGAGGAGAGAAGAGCCACCCTGATTGTGGGTGGCAGTGTCCCATGGGCTGGGAACCCAGACTGAATAAAACAGATAAGATAAATAGAGCACCAGCATTCATTCGTGTCCCTCGGCTTCCTGACTGGATTCAGAGGGACTGGCTGCCTTAGGGCTCTGTTGCGATGCCCTCCGTGCAATGAAGAACTCCACGTTCACGCGTGAGCCGAAAGAAGCCCTTCCTTTCTTACTTTGCCTTTGTCAGAGCCTTGAGAATACAAAGTAACTGAGGAAACTAGCCTGCTAAAGAAAGTGAGCCTGGCGAGGCTCTGAGGGCTGGTATTCTGTCTGGACTCCACCCCCACAGTTACCTGGCAACTGCCCAGTAAGCTCCTCCCCACAGTTACCTGGCAACTGCCAGGTAGGCCTGGCTTATAAAAGAGGCTGCTTGGCCCCTCCTCTCTCTCTTGCCTCTTGCCCCCTTGCTCCCCATTCCCTTCCCCCCTCTCTCCATGTGGTCATGGCCTCTGCCTCTCTCTGCCTCTACTACTCTCTTAACTCCCCTTCCCATGCCCTGAATAAGTCCTATCCTATCCTATCCTATCCTATCCTATCCTATCCTATCCTATCCTATCCCGTCGTGTGGCTGGTCCCTCAGGGGGAAGGGATGCCTTGGCATGCCTCACTCCCACCCCCTTCCCCCACCCCCAGATAGAACATATCTTAATAGCTCTTTCCCTTTTTATGATCACACCACCAAGGCTGGTCCAGGTCCCCAACCCCCCACCCCCTACCCTTCACCCCCACCCCCACCCCCAATAAAAACAAGAACAAAAATGCCAACCAGGAGGCCACACAGCAGCGCTTTTGTGCACCACTTGAGAGAAACTTGATGAATATGTACGGAATTTTCTCTCCATGGAATGTAAGGGGACGGGGTATGTCACTGGTCACAGGAGGTCAGATTTCACTGTGGACTGATGAACCTTTGTGCCTAGTGGACATTGCTTCAGGGGAACTATGGGGCTGGGTGTGGAGTCAGGGTGCAGAGTTTGATTCCAGACTTTGAAGCAAGTGCTCCTGACTATGTAGCAGACTGGGGTGGACCAGGAGAGGCTGTGGCTGTCCTGTTGTGGGGCAGGCCCACTCAGTCAGTTTCCAGAAGATGTTAGCAGTTTCAGTTGACACAGTAGGGCTGCCCCTTTATGAATAAGCTCCTGCTTCTTCCCAGATCTGTTTGAACAGGGACTCTTTGCTCAGAGTCTTGGATCTTTAGATATCACTTCCCCTTTGCCTCTGAGCAATGATGAGTCTAAGAAACCTTACAAACTGGGCGGAGTTGGGAAAGAGCAATTGGCTGCGTGGCATCGGAATGCAGGTCGGCTGTAGGCTGTGTTAGCATCGGGACATCCAAAGCCTGTGGCGATGCATGGGCAGGTCCACAGACTTGTTGCCAGGGCAACAGCCACTATATTCCCAGAATCCATTGGGCTCACCTCCCACCTTTAACCTGTGGCTGTTACGTCACAACCTATACACACACACACACACACACACACACACACACACACACACGGGGAACATTCCTCCATCTTTCTCTCTCCCCATCCTCTCTTTATGTGCCACTTCCCCTTCTCACCCTCTCAATTAAACCTCTTACACGTGTAACTGCTTGGGCCTAGTGTGGTATGTTCTGACATGACCCGCCGTTCCAACACATCAGGCTGGGGCAGCCCAGTCTGATTAACTCCAATCCCACTGTTTCTGTGGGGAATTGGGATTCTTAACACTGCCTCAGACAAGAGAGATACGGGGAGTAACTAGGGTCGATGTCCTAGATTCTGGGATGACTACCATCCAGGTTGTCTGTCAGCCTGAGACAGGAAGCTCTAAGAAAGTGGGACTCTCAGGTTTTGAACCTTTTTTTTAAAAAAAAAAAACAAAACAAAACCAAAAAGAACTCTCTGTTTTGAGTTGGGGCCTCCTGCATCACAGGCTGGCCCTAAACTCATTACGTTAGTAGTAGAGAATGACCTTGAACTTCTGATCTTCTTACCTTCATTTCCCAAATCCTGAGCCTAGCTTATATGATGCTGGGGATTGAACCATGCTATCGTGCACATGAGGCGAGCACTCTACCAACCGAGCTGCTTCTCCAGCCTCAGTCCTTGGATTTTGTTGTTGTTGTTGTTGTTGTTGTTGTTGTTAGTTTTCATTTGTTTTACAATGCTGGGGATTCTCTCCAGGGCCTCACTAGGGTAAGGGAAGCTCTCTAGCACCACACTATCTCCTTAGCCTTGGGATTTTGCCCTGAACTCATCTCAGTCCTAGGAAGAGAGAGGCTGTCTGGTGACCCTCCTTGGTGCTGGTTTATCCATCCTTGGCTGCCACAAGATGTTCCAAAAATTACCCATCTCAGACTGGGCATCCCTTTGTTTTTTACACAAGCACCCCTAAGAGACTGGACTCCTCTGGCTACTCTCAGGAATCCAGGAAGTCAAACTGATCAGGAATGTGACAGGCCCCTCCTCGACATCGGCAAGGGGAATACACTGGAATGTACAAAGACTTCACTGTGACATTTATTTGTTATTTGTGTGTCTGTCTGTCTCTGTATGTTTCATATGAGTGCAGGTGCCGTAGAAGGCCAAAAGAGGGCATCAGATGCCCTGTGTTAGAAACCACCCACATTCCAGAACAAGGTTCTCAGGCCTTCAATGACTCTGCACTAAATGTGACATGTTTTTGTCACCAGAGTTCCTTGTGTACATGCTTCACATCCCCCAAAGTTTGTGTCGTCACAGTATTTCTGTCATCCTCTCTCTCTTCTTTTTTCTTTCCCACCACGGGAATTATAGGTGGTTCTGAGCAGCCAGGCCATGAGTGTTGGGGACCAAACTGAAGTCTTTTGCAAGAACACCAAGTGCTTTGAACTGCTGAGCCATTTCTCCAGCCCCTTAAATTTTGTTTCTTAATCAGCCCATGCTCTAAATGCTTTAAAAAGCTAAACACCAATGACTGAGGAGAGCGAGAAAGACCGGAGGTGGGGTAGAGACCCAAAGCATCCGGTAGGAAATGAGATCTACCCTGTAGAAATCTAACCAGGAGAGACTGGCAACAGGGGCATGGGTGTGTGTGTGTGTGTGTGTGTGTGTGTGTGTGTGTGTGTGCTCGCGCGCGTGCTTCAGGCTCCAAGTAGCCTACTTCAGGCTACAGCAGGCTCCCCACAGGTCCCACTTAGTAAATAGCCCCAGGGATTTCCTGCTCACACAAGTGGCTCTTCAGACTGCTGCACCAGCTGCCAACCTCATCCTTCTAAATTCCCAGACCTCTCAGGCCTCCCTGGAGGGGCCCGGACAACTGCTCAGCTTTGCTGAGATCTCTGCCAGTGACTTTTTACTTTCTCAGCACCTAGTAGAGGGTAGAAGGCAAAAGCTGATTAAGCCACTTAATCCAAAGGAGAAAGGAAGCTTAAAATTTCACCTGCAGGAAGTCGCTCCAGGGTCAACAACGGCTACTCAGAACGGCCCTCCTCTGCTGCTCCTCCCCCACAGCGCACAGTACTTAGCCCGCACTCCCTTCACCGAGAATAGTGACTGGGTGCACCGGGGTGCTTGGTTCACAACTGTTGATTTTTCTTAATAGCATTTGTTACAAGCCAGGTATCGTGGGGGCAAATCTAGTCCCAGCACTTGAGAGATGGAGGCAAGAGGATCAGGAATTCCAGGCCATCCTCAGCTACCTAGCAAGTCTGAGGCCGGTCTGGGCAAAGACGACCCTGTCCCAAAAACAAGCAAAAACCATGTGGTGTGTCCTGTTAATTATGTGATAGGCAGTGTCACATACACTTAAAAAGTGTATGTCTTTTGAGACTTCAAAAAATCTATGTGAGGTAAACATTATTATTGTGCCATTTTTTAAAAAAAGATTTATTTTATTTATTTTATGTGTATCACTACACTGTAGCTGTACAGATGGCCATGAGCCATCATGTGTGTGGCTGCTGGGAATTGAACTCAGGACCTCTGCCAGCCCTGTTCGCTCCGGCCCCACTCGCTCCACCATAATTCACTGTAGTTGTCTTCAGACACTCCAGAAGAGGGCGTCAGATCTCATTACGGGTGGTTGCTGGGATCCGAACTCAGGACCTTCAGAAGAGCAGTCAGTGCTCTTAACCACTGAGCCATCTTGTCAGCCCTTATTGTGCCATTTTAAAGATGGGAAAAATGGAAACTCAGAACGATGTGTTGGGGTAGACCTGGAGTCTAAATTCTGATTCTGAACGTCCCCATTCTCTGATGAAAGATTTCATGTTACCTCATGTCCCTAAATGCTTATCATCAGGGGCTGTACCAGGAAGTTCTTTAAAATCTCAGACCACTGTCAATAACATGCCACAGGCTTTAAAAACCTGAGGTCTGGAGTGACGCTAAAGGAAAGCCCAAATCAATCCTCTTGCTTTTTGCTTCTGGCTTTATGTTTGGAAGGATCCTTTGCCATTAGCCATTTGCATCCCCTCCCCCCACATACACCCTATTCTCTTGCTAAGGAGAGCCTAGGGTAGTAGTTGCTACCTCTTCAAAGGTTGCAAAGCCTAACAAACCACACCTATAATCTCCAAAGGGCAAAGTTTCCTCCTGAACCCTCCCTGGAAGCCCTGGAAGCCGGTAAAGCTCCCCCAAGAGCTTCACAGTAGACAATACCTGATGGACCGGGTCACCGTGACAGCAGCTGCCCAAGTAGTGTTTCAGTAATTAGAGGTTACAGAAAGTAGTTGGAACTACTGATCTATGCAAGCTTCCAACGGGTGACCTTTTGACGCTGGATGGCTAAAGCTCCACCCTTAGGGTCCACTAATGCTACTATTTTTGGAACACAGCCCAGGTAAAGCTCTGGCCCACCTACAGGCTACTTCATTTTCTTTCTTTCTTTCTTTCTTTCTTTCTTTCTTTCTTTCTTTCTTTCTTAAGATTTTATTTATTATTATATATAAGTACACTGTAGCTGTCTTCAGACGCACCAGAAGAAGGCATCGGATCTCATTACGGGTGGTTGTGAGCCACCATGTGGTTGCTGGGATTTGAACTCAAGACCTTTGGAAGGGCAGTCAGTGCTCTTACCTGCTGAGCCACCTCTCCAGCCCACTATTTCATTTTCTTTATGGCAATCTCTTGCAAGTCTCAGACCCTGCTGATTTCATAAATGCCCCTTACCTTTCGGAGGCTTCGGGCGCCCACCTTTTCATGTCTGGCTTCTTGTCAATAATTTTATTTTATTTTATTTATTTATTTATTTATTTATAGAATGTTTGCAATTGATTCATCAACTGTCAGACTGGCACACCAAACAATGGGCAAAGTGAGGCTCATTGTCATTGGGTAACTAGAGGAGTTGAATGATTGGCATGGTTACCCAGCAAGTTTATTAAAAAAAAAAAAAAAAAAAAAAAAAAAAGTACAAAGTCTGGTGTTGCTGCCAGCAATGCACCAAGGCAGGAGGATTGCCAGGGCTACATAGCAAGCACCTATCTCAAAAATGAACAGAAAAGCAGTTTGCCTAGGACCTAGAGGTTGGAGCTGGCTCTAGCTCAGGCCATCTATCCAATAAGTGAATTAACAAAGTAGCAAGTGATGAGAACGGCCAGGTAAAGGTTGGAGGCGATTCCAATGGATTCTGGGAATATGGCGGCTGTTGCTTGGCAACAGGTCTCTGAGACTCGCCCATGAGTCACTATAAGCTTTGGATGCTAACAGCAAGAAAGAACCGCATGTGTGGAAAGTAGTCGGCATGTGTGGCCATCTGAGTCAGAACTAACAGAACTTCTAAGTGGCTTGAGTTTAACTGGCTCTTTCTCCTAAGCCAAATCGGTCATCTAAAGGATATATTTACCTTTGCCACTAACCAGAGTACCCCTCTGGACCCCCGTTCTTTTGCTATGAGGAGCCTGGGATAGTAGTCACTATCCCTTCAAAGAGGACAAAAGAAAACAAACCACACCTATAATCTCCAAAAGGCAAAATTTCTTCTTGACCCTTCCCTTCACATCTCCATGGTCCCAACGTGCACACCCCAGGCAGCGCTTGGAACAAGACATTCTATAACTCAAGAGTGCTTTTTTTCCCAGAGTTTCCCAGGGTGAGGAGGAGGAGGAGTGTGAATAAATATGCAGTAGAAGACAAAGCCTAGGATAGGTGAGAACTTTCCTCCATAGTCCTGTGAATGAATTGCCCTCTAGGGTACTTTGAGGAGGCAAGAGATTCCAGTCATTGCCTTGGACAAAGACCAAAGCCAAACCCAAGCAGGCTTCTCCCATGCCCCCAGCCCCACCCCAAGCTGCTTGTGGATTCGGAACCTGGCTACTTACATCTGCCTCATTCCAGAGTCCTGGGATGCAGAAGGACTCCAGCAGGTCACTACCACACAGCAGCAAGATGCGCAGCTCTGGGGAGGGAGAGCAGAGATTGCAAACGGCATCAAAGGAGGATCTGGGCGACTGCTCTCAGCTTTCTCCTTTCAAGAGCACATAAGTCTACAGCCTTAGAACGGTGGTTCAGGTCTCCTTGACAACCCCACACCAGGGTATCTGTAATTCAACACCTCCCCCCACTTTCCCCACTTCCCCTCCCCATCTCCAGTGGGAATTCCATATGCAGAGAAAGTAGTGCATGGAGGGTGGCCAAGAACCAAACACACTCCTTCAGGGCCAGAGCAGGATGGCTGGGCTCTTTAACAGTGGCAGCTAGCTACATACATTAGCTTAAAGACTCAGAACACCCCTCCCCCCATCTCTCCTCTCCCTTCCTTCCTTCCGTTTTTTTCTTTCTGAGACTGTAGCCTAGGCTAGCCTCAAACTTGCTCTATAGCTGAGGCTTGAACTCTGGACACCACCCTCCCCACCAGCCGCCGCCCCGGTCTCAGCCTCCCTAGGGCTGGATAACAGGCACTTATTTCTGTGTTCTCTTCATCTAGAGTGGGCCTCCTTTGACAAGTGCCAACATAGCAGGGAAGGGATGGAGGGAGACCACTGGCTGTGACGATGGAGTTTCCGAGTTGATCAACTGTGCCCTCCTTCTGTGGCCATAGCCCTTAGCAAAGGGCTCTGGAAGCAGGGCTGGAGCCACCTCCCTTTACCCTTGGTGCTCCTTGCCTGTTTGTTGTTTTTTCTCCCCTCTTAAGCCCAATTTGAATTATTCCAGTGAGGCCCATTGTCATTTAAAACTGGCAGCAAGCGGTTCAACTGGGTGATGGGGAAAGAATCTAGAGATTCCTGACATTCTTGAGCGTCCTACTTCTAGTGGGGAACTTAAGCTGCCCAGGTTTCCGCCTTATAGAGCCTGCGGGATCCCAGGCAATGAGACCGCTTGGGCAGAGCTGACCACCAGTCTTCCAGGCACTGCTGCTACCATGGTTCCTAAGAGGCCAGGGCTTTGCCTGACTCACACCCCAGGGCTGGGCAAGGGCTTTCAGATGTTGAGCTTGCCCCTGAGAACCTCCAGATGGGATTGAGGCCGGTGGAGAAAGCAGCCAGCATCTCATGTCTCTGGGTCTTCACAGCCCACGCCCTCGGGGAACCCAACGAAGACAGAGAGCTTATGTTGTTATCTCTTTGACACAGAACCTTAATTTGTGTCTATCTCCAGAGTCTGGCAGAGACTGGCACACACACATGGTGAGTCTGAGTACTGCAAATGATGTGGTTACAGAACTACACGGGCTGCCTGAGAGTCCCTGAACAGTTTAGGGGCCATTTCATAATGTCTGGTTGTCATGCGTGGGGAGAGGAGAAGTATGTCACTGGCGTCTGGTGGAAGGGACACCGCTAAGTGGGCATCACACCGTGCCCAGGGCAGTCCCACGACAAAGGGTGTTTGCTCCTAAATGCTGACAACACCAAGGCTGAAAACCCTGAACTGGGATTTCCATTCTTATGCTAGGATTCACACTCTTGCCCAAGAATAATATGGGACTTTTAAAATGACCTAAAGCCCAGAAAGGCAGAGTGAAACCTCTGACTCACCCCACCCTACACCCACCCCCGGGACCGGTGCAGATGTGCTTATTGGTAATGGCCCCAGCAGAGTATGTAGTTCCACATGAAGCCACTGGAGGGCAGCAGTGATTTCCATATTTCCAGTCCACAAACCGTTGAACTGGGGTAGCCACGAGGGAAGCAACCAACTGCTGAAAACAGAATGATGGGCTCGCTGATGCTAAAAAAAAAAAAGGTGGACTTTCCTTGTGATGTGCAGGCAGCCTGTGAATACCAGGGCCTCGCAGGACATGAGAGTCAGTGTGCGGGCTAGTTCCCTTTGCCCTCCACTGGGCTCTGTCTCCCTCCGCTGGTCATCTTGACCCAGGGCCAGCAGCCAAGATCAGTAAGTACTCTTCCCTCCACACTCCCTGCTCAGGAATTCCAGTTATGTGTAGCCCAGTGGCCCATCCCAGTTCCCACAGTACACCGAGGCATCTGCCACCTGTATCACTGGGAACCTGGAGTCTGTCTGTCAGCAGGGCCTGCACAGCTCTCCTTTTCAGAAGCCAAGAATTCTTCATTATCCCTCCCTGTCAGACACGGGGGATCCTTTTCCCTTCCAGAAAGCAAAAAGCAGTCAGAGGAGGCTAAGCCAGATTTGGGAGCCAGAGCGGATTTCCCCCAGCAGAGACAGCATAGCCTAGCCTAATTCAGGCTGGGGGGCTGGGAAAAGACAAATGTACATTGAAAAATCCTAGGACTGTTCTGAGCTCAGCTGGGCTGAGACAGGCAGCAGGATGATAGTCCCTACAGGGGACTGCAGGGATGCAGAGCTTAGGGCTTTGAGCTCAGCCCTGGTTGCTTTGCCTTTGGTTCCTCTGGGCTTGCAGAACTTGCTTGCTTTGTGGTGATTGGCTCTCCTGCAGACTTCAGAGCTGACAAGCTGATGTGTAAAGGACATTAAAGTCTAAAAAGCAAGAAGACCTGAGGCTCTTGAGTTGCTTTGGTTTAACGCAGTTTAACTGTGTGCTACCTGCACTCCATTCTGACTAAATGGCTCAGCTTAGTAACCGGTGGTCAACACTTTACAAATGGTTCTGGCAAAGCAACAGAAGTAGCCCAGGCAGGACTACATCTCACCAAGGTTCCGGAGTGAAAGACTGGTGGGGGACCCAAGTGCCTTGAAATGTTATCACATCTGCTGGCTATCGAGGTGTTTAGGCACACGAACATTTCCAAGACTCTCAGGATCACAGCAAGGAGCCCAGACGCCGCCGCCGGGGCTCCCTCAGAGGAGCATATGCAAGGCATCTAACACATCTCTAGAAGTTAAATCCCATCAGGTTGGACACCAAACTGCCTTTCCTTTTAGACATCCACCAACCAGGCCCGACTCTCCTCACCACCTGTGCCAGCTCCAGCTCCATCGCTGCCTACCTCAGCCATCCCTTTCCAGCTGTTGGCACTTGGGTCTCCCACCGGTCTTTCACTCTGGAACCTTGGAAAGGTTTCATCTCATTGCTTCCATTATTTACACAACCGTCAGCTTTTCCCCCACCCCCCACCCCCCACCCCCAACCCGGCCCCAGAGATGTTTGTAACTAGCTTCTATCTACTTTGGACTTGGGTTGGGTACCCAGGTCTCACACAGACAGTGGGATACCTTAGTACAGCCAAGGCTGCAGGCTAGCCATATGGTGGCTTTCAGCCAACCCTCGCCTCCTTCTCGTCCTTAAAGCATTGAAAAACCTGACACTGCCTTGGTTGTGTGCAGTTCAGTAAGTGAAACAATGGCCTCTCTCACTGATGCCGACTTCCACTCTTCTAGATGAGGGAGGGGAGGCTGGCTGTAAAGGGGAGACTGACGGTTGATCTTCAATTGGGGAGTGAGTCCAACGGGGAGATGTTCAATAAGGCTCTATGACCTTACACTCCAGAAAGAACATTCTAACCGGATACTAGGCTGTAAACCCCCTCCGGGTCTCAAGCCTCCACCCTTTCCCGACCTTGTTGCTCCCAGGTGACTGGAGGCAAGCGACTCTGAATGTCCCTGCCGTCGTAGTTCAACTCACCGATCTCCTCATACCGCATCACTGTGCCCAGGTTGGCGTTCTCATCTGTGGGGATAGACGGGAAGGGGAAGGTGGAGAGAGAGGAAGGGATAGACAGATGGACAGGGGAGAAAGAGAGAGAGAAGAGCATTAGGGATCTGAGAGCCTCCTCAGGGATAGAGGATAGGATAAGATGAGGAAAGATGTATCCAATGACAGGAAGCATCCTCACCATTCGCTGGGCAGACCCTCATACTTCTGGGATTCTCACAATTAGACCATCTCACGGGAAACCCATTAAGAGACACACTCACACTGAGTGCTTTTTATTTCTGTACCCCAGGAAGGCTGCCCTCAAGAACTGTGCTCTCAGAACCTGGGACACAGGATTTGGGATCACGGGAGGTGGCCTCCTCCCCCTTCAGTTGCTTCCTGGTTTAAAGAACCAGCAAAGTTGACATGTTGAGTCATTTCCTTGGTGAGATGTCACAAAATCTGGAAGGATCACGCCTCTGGCATCTGTTTCTGGTGTGTACGGTCAGAACAGAAGTGCCCAAGGTACACACACATGCACACACAAATCTACAGGCGAGTTGCCTTGTCCCTGCCTCTGCCTCCTCAGCCATCTCTTAGTTCCCTGTCAATATGTCCAAAACTGGAAACCTCCAAAATGGCAGAAAGCAGCCAGAGTTGGGGTAGGAGGAGAGTTCTCACCCAAGCTGAGTCTTTGAGGTATACCCAAAAGACAGAGGGAACCCAGAGAAGCCCTTGTGTGTCCACTGGAGGAGCAGAGACTTCCTGAATTGATCTGCAGGATCCAGGGCTCATGGGAAACACCCTGTGTGTACACACATTTTATGGAGTACAGGGTGAGGGATGAGCACAGGCTGGAAGAAGGAGAAGATCACGAAAGGCCTCTGAGGAGCACCACGCCCTGTTGCTCCTGTCAGCTCACTGTAGGCCTGGCATTCCTGTTTGCCTCTGGTCTCCTTCAACTGCTGCTCTGCAAAGACCACTCCACAAAAGTATGTCCAAGTCCATTCAAGTCGTTACCACAAATGCCATGGGAGGGGTGACCTCTAAACAACAGAAATTTACTTCTGAAAGTTGTGGCTGTTGAAAGCCCAAGAGAAAGGAGCCAGCATGGATACTGTCATCTCCTATGTCCTCAGACGGTGGGAGGGGCGAGCTACCTCTGCAAGGCCTTTTCTTTGAAAACAAATTTAATTATGTTTTATTTGTTTGCTTATTTATTGGTGTCTCTGTGTGTGTGTGTGTGTGTGTGTGTGTGTGTGTGTGTGTGTGAGCAATCCACCCTCTCTCAAAGACCCTCGTTCCTAATACTGTCCCTGGGGGGATTAACAATTCAATATATGAGTTTCTTTTTTTTCTCCCTTTCTCTTTTCTTTTTTTTTAATTGGATATTTTCTTTATTTACATTTCAAATGTTATCCCCTTTCCCCGTTTCCCTCCCTCCCCCTGCTTCTATGAGGGTGTTCCTCCACCCACCCTCCTACTCACACCTCCCCACCCTCCATTCCCCTACACTGGGGCATCTATCGAGCCTTCACAGGACCAAGGACCTCTCCTTCCATTGGTGCATGACCAGACCACCTTCTGCTACAAATGCAGCTGGAGCCAGGTGTACTCTTTTGTTGATGCCTTAGTCCCTGGGAGTTCTGGGGGGTCTGGTTGGTTGATATCATTGTTCTTCCTGTGGGGATGCAAACCCCTTCAACTCCTTCAGTCCCTTCTCTAACTCTTCTATTAGGGACCCCACGCTCAGTCCAAGGGTTGGCTGCTAACATCTGCCTCTGTATTTGTAAGGCTCTGGCAGGGCCTCTCAGGAGAGCCGTATCCTTTCAGCATGCACTTCTTGGCATCCACAATAGTGTCTGGGTTTGGAATAAATGAGTTTCTGAGAGCGGGGCTACTTGCTGATGTATGAAGGGAGGCGTGAGAAAGAAGAAAGATGGAGCCGGGAAAGGAAGCGTTTGCTATCTTACCTACAAAAGTGAAGCGCTCCACGGGTGGGCGGACACAGCAGATCCGGCTCAGGCTTTCTCCCACCTTTCCCAAGATCTTGGCTATGAGAGAGAATAAGACAGAGACGGAGGGAAAGAACCACTCACACCTGACGCTCCTGTCGGCCCAGCTTTGGGGCCACAGTAAACAACAGAGGTGTACTGGAGAGAGTGGGGCTGGAAAATGGAAGAAGGCAAGAGGAAGGAAGGACGAGAGAAGGACAGAACAGTTCTTCTCATCCAGAGTCTAAGCACTGTGAGCCATACACAGCAGTCTACTTCCTGGTCATGCGTACTGCATTGTTGAAAAGTGGAAAATAAAGACAAAGAAGATGTATAAAGGGAAGAAGGAGCAGCACCCCCAGTCCCACCTCTAGAGATAACTACTGCTTAGCATCTCGGTGTATTATTTATTTTCTTCCATCTTAATGAGCATAATGTACATATGCCGGGTTCAATTGCAATTTTAAGGAACATTCACGCCCCTCTGCTCTTCCAATTCTTTTTTTTTTTTTTTCGGTGTGTGTGTGTGTGTGTGTGTGTGTGTGTGTGTGTATGTGTGTTTCGAGACAGGGTTTCTCTGTGTAGCCCTGGCTGTCCTGGAGCTCACTCTGTAGACCAGGCTGGCCTCGAACTCAGAAATCCGCCTGCCTCTGCCTCCCAAGTGCTGGGATTAAAGGCGTGCGCCACCACTGCCCCGCTGCTCTTCCAATTCTTAATGTTATGGTTTGAATCTTAAATGTCCCCCAAAGGCCGTGTGTTGAAGACTTAGGCTGATAACACCGTGTGAAGCGGTAGATGTTCTAGGAGGCAGAATCTGATGGAAGGAAGTTATGTCACTGGGGGTTTGTCCTGCCACTTCCTTTCCTCTCCTTTGCTTCTGGCTATCACAAAGTGAGCCCCCTCCTCTGCCACCCACTCCCATAATGCTACATGCTCCGGAGCATCAGAACAACATGGCTGAGTAAAACCCTGGCCTAAAAATCTCTAGATTTTTGAGCCACATACATCTTTGTTAAATAAGGTTGATTATTCTCAGGCACTTTGTCACAGCAATGGAAAGCCATTGTGACTAATATATTTCTCATGAGCTCCTCGATGGGTTTGTCCGAAGCCAATCAGTCGCATTAAATTCAAAGAACCTCAGTACACCCTGGAATCATCTCTGCTGGGCAAAGGAGAGCATTCTACGTGACTGAGAAGTGTCCTACATGGCTCTTCAGTGATCTTTCGCTCTGGGTCTGATCCCAAAACTTTCTTAGTACCCAGTATAACTGCATGCAGACCGAGAATTCTAGTTCTTCTTTATAAATTACTTACTATGTTTATAAAAGATCAGTAATATATTAGCATGTGGTCTCTGGGCTTGAAAAGGAGTGGGCATCTGTCTCTTCGAACTTATATTTGGTTATATTTTGTTTGAAACAATAACTCATGCAGCCTAAGCTGGTCATAAACTCTTGATCCTTCTGTTCCCACTTCCCAAGTTCTAGGACATAGGTGTCTGCCACCACACCCAATTTCATCTCTTGGAAATTACCTAGGAGAATCCTTGCAATGGCTCTCAACCTTTAACATAGTTCTTCATATTGTCGTGACTCCCAACCACTAAATTATTTCATTACTACTTCATAACTGTAATTTTGTTACAGTTCTGAATTATAATGTAAATGTCTGATATGCAGGATACCTGGTATGCAACTCCTGTGTGGGTTGCAACCCACAGGTTGAGAACCACTGCTTTCGGGCATGTACTGTGGACCTAATTCTGCTTTTGAGCTGTGCTACTTAAGCTAATCACTAACTGTCTCTGAATCTTTGTGGGGTTTTGTTTGTTTGTTTGTTTGTTTGTTTGGTTGGTTGGTTGGTTGCTTGGTTATTTGGTCAGGATTTTTTGGTCCAAGGAAAGACAGCATCTATGTCACAGAATTACTGCACTCAATGAGAACACAATAATCGCGCACATGGCACGTAGGGCACACAAAGCTAGCGCAAGAAAGTGTTGGTGGCTTTGTGCTTTGTTGTTGAGGAGGTGGGCTAAGAATATGGACATTATGTATGTGATGTGACTCATGGCTCTGCTACTTCCTCACTATGACCCTGGGTGAGACCCTCAACCTCCCTGGAATAGACAAAGAAAAATGCTCCCTTTCATATATTAAATCTCTACTTAAGGCAGTTGTATTTATATTTAAACACTAAAGAAGGCACACTCTCTTCTCTCCTTCCTCCCCTTCCCCCTCTCTTCTGCCTCCTGTCTTCCCCTCCTTCCTCCATTCTCCCTTCTCCTTCCTACCCTTAAGCCTCCACCTCTTCCTCTTCCCAGCCTGACCAACTCAAAACCTAGGTGGGCCTCCTAGGTGATTCTGAAGACTAAGGAGCTTACCCAGCATCCCTTACCTGCAGTAGGCTTGGTGGGCACATTGTTGTTCTGGTAAATGGGCTGGGTGTTCTCATGTTGTGGTTGTCCGATCACAGGTGTCATGGAAGGCGTGTTGACGTTGGACAGGATGCAGCCAGTCACTCTCTGAGGAGAGGAGAAGCACTGAGTCAGTGTCCTTAGCCCACGGGTGCTAAGAATCACGGCCCATTTGCCCCATGGACATCCATCTCAAACAGAGGGAGTCAGCCTCAAGCTAAGGGAGGATCCTGGGGCTGGCTGTAGACGCAGCTGCACCACATGGTTAACACTGGCAGGAAACAGAGTAACTCAGCAAGAAAAGCCTGGGAGCAGCATCCCATGGCCCTGGACCCCTGGGAGCAGCATCCCATGGCCCTGGACCCAGTTCAGGCTTTCCTCCTAGCTATGTAGCCTTAAGCAGTTCATTGCTCCTGAACCTTAATTCAAGTCTGACATTATATTTCCTTTTTTTTTCCCTTTAAAAAAACAAAACAAACAAATAAAAAAAAAACAGGGTCTGATGAATCTCAGGCTGGCTTCAAACTATGTAGTTGAGGATGATATTCAACTTTCCTTTTTTCTTTTTCCTTTTTTCTTTTCTTTTCTTTTTTTTTTTTTTTTTTTTTTTTTTGAGACAGGTTTTTCTGTGTAGCCCTGGCTGTCCTGGAACTCTCTATAGACCAAGCTGACCTCAAACTCAGAGATCCACCTATCTCTGCCTCCTGAGTGCTGAATTATAATCTTTAGCCATCCTTTGCGGTTAAAAACAAAACAAAACAAAACAATAAAATGAAACAAACAAGCAAACAAACAGGAATCTACATGTAGGTGGAAATCAGCCATAGTCTCCTGTCTTAGGAGTTAGCCCAGTTAAGCAGGTTGATCCCCTGGCCAGAGGACTGCCCGTCAGGAAGGCAGGCCCACCTTAATTCATTTTATCTGTGGCAGAATTACTTGAGCAAGACTTGATGTAACCTTCTGCATTTCGTGACTCCAATGAGATCATATCTGTGAGGGTACTCTGCAGGCCTTGGAAAGATCAGGCCAAGCACATACCTCATCGACACCTTAGCCTCTGCCGGCTATACATGTCAGTAACCAGGCTAACTAGAGACCAGCGCCATAAGACATCAGGATGTATTTGTGTCACAGGAAGTGTGGGGTGCATTTCAAGGCCCCTTGGGCCTGCTCATCACACCTAAGAGCCACATGGTGACTTGAGATACATTATCCCCCAGCCTGTGTTCTCAGGCCTACTGCTCCCTCAGTGATGTAGAAACGATGGGACTGAGAAAGTAGCCCTTCTCCACAGTGGAGACAGAAGCAACCGTCCTTTACTCAGGGGCAGAGGGCAACAGAGAATCATGAGACTATGCATATTTAAAGTCAGCATCTCCCAGGTGATGGTGCCCATTGCATTTTCAGAATTAGAGTCCTACTGTGAGAGGACCCTCAAACCTCAGGGATGGCCAGGAAGACCGTCTGGGCACAGCCTCTAAAGGGGATCCTGCAGGCAGAATGCCTGAAGTCCTGAGCAGGCATTTGTTTGGTGGGCCAACCCATCACTTCTGCCTGTTCCTGTGGCGAGAGGTCACAGTGACATCCACCTGCATCTGTAAGACAGCTTCCCAGCCTGCTTTGTGGGCTCCTCTGCCCAGCCGTGGCTGATGAGATGAAGGGGTAATCTACAGTCTTTTATCATTATTTTATCACCAGAAAAGGCAGTGCCACATTAGCCCTTAACAGCTGCTCTGTGGCCAAGGACATTTCTTCTTCTCTTTCTGCACCCTTAGTCCCATTTGGCTTGCTCTGCCAAGAAGAAAAGGGTTGCCTGTCCCCCGCTCGACCTTCCATGGCTCTCCCGTCCTCAGCAGTTTTTACATACCCAGCCTGGAGTGCCCACCTTCCTGGCAAGTTTACCCTCCATGCCAGGACCACCAGACTTATCCCAGGACTGGGAAACATGGAGCTATCAGGAAGCAGCACCCAGCTCTGGCTGTAAGGCTGTGGACCATCTGTGAGCTACATTATCAGCCAACTTCTGCAAGTGGCTACAGCTGGAGCTTGAGAATTGCTTCTCTGGCTCAGGCCTAAGCTCTGGGCATGAGGAACAGAGGAAATGTCCAGAAAGCCGGGGCACTGGACAACTCAACAATGGATGGCCATGATAGCCAGGCCAGAGCTCAGGGATATCAGAAGGGTTTTCTGCTCTCCGTTTCTGAAGCTCCCTGACGGCCTCTCTGTGACTAAAAAGAGCATGGGTTCCCAGATGACACGCCCCTCCCCAACTCAAGAAATAAACTGATGTAAGCCAGTGATAATTTTGTTTGTTACCACAGCACATTTTCACCTATCCTGACTGACACATCCTTATATAAGAAATAAGGTATCTTAAAAATAAAAGTTGTATTGTTTATTCTATGTATGTATGTATGTATGTATATGTATGTATGTATGTATGTATGTATGTATGTCTGTGTGTGGTAGATACATAAAAGAGCAGTGCTCACAGAGGTCAGAGGCATTAGATCCCCTGAACATGGGTCCTCTCTGAGAGCAGTAAGCACTTCTTTGTAACTGCTGAGCCACCTGTTCAGCTCTGAGGGGTCCTTTATCACTTGGTTGTCCCAGAAGAATAAATGAGGCTGACCTGTCTTACAGTCTTTCCGAGATGACCAAAACCGGAATCAGGACAGGTATGAATAGTTCTGAAGATAGAGGTTCTGTCTAATTCTACAAAGGAACGTAATAGGTTGAGCAGCAGTCTGCTGGTTCTCCACGGCCCTCCTGCTCCTGGTCTGCTAGGATGTTCTGGAACCCTAATCTCACGTAGTAAAATGAAGACCAGCTGTGCGGGTGGTGCCGTGCAGGGTGGTCAGGGGCTGCTTAGCAAAGAAAGGGTGGTGACAGCCCCTCCAAAGACAAGGAGAGGGGTGGGACACAGGTCTCTTCAGATCAGAATGACCCCTTTTAGGTAACGCAGGGCCAGGGACACTCCACACACAGTGTGGGGAGATGACCACAAAGGGCAGTTTGCTGTGTCTGCGAGTCTCGTCAGTCAGGTTTGGGCTGTGGATAGCAATCCACATATTGACTCCATGGGCTGATATTGATCTGTGGAGGACACTGTACCCACATTGTGGCTGGGGCTGCTGGTATGCAGCCATCCCTAGGTCACTGAAGGTTCTAGACTGCAGTGGGGAACACAGGAGCTCTCCTCCATCCTTGGTCAATAAATGTCCACTGTGTGTCCTTGGGTACACGGGCTCCTCTCTCTGCTTCCTGTTACCTGATAATAAAGCAGGGATCCAACACCCATCCAGGAGGTTCTTGGATGGAAGAACGCATGGGAATGAAGGAGCATTGCTCCTTAGGCATGATATCTTTTCCTGGACTGGGAACCTATGGATCCTTAATAGATGGGGAGGGAACCTGGCAAGATGTACCAAGTATAAGAGGACATTGTTTCTTAGCCCAGGCTAATGCCACTGAATTTATGATCCTCCAACCTCTATCTCCCTATATGGGGGTGCACATCCCCACTTCCAGATTTTATTTGGTACTGAGGATCAAACCCAGGGTTTTGTACAATGCTAAGCTAGCATTCTCTAGTAACTGAAGTACATCCTTAGCCCAAATGGTACCTCTCTTCCACTGCCCAGCCCCCTCTTCTCCTCACTGATGTCTTACAACCCTAGTCTTCTTCACCCCACCTGGAGTTTGCTTCTCCAGCTGATGATAGCCACCATGTCAAATACAGCCCTAACATGATCCTGTCATATACAAGGAGGACATGTCAGAGAGTAGAAGGTAGGGAGCAAGGCCGGTGCTGGTCCAGCATCCTAATTCACCGTCTTCCCTAGCACCATGCACAGACTGGTCTATCTCACAACTGGGAGGGAAGCAGATAGCAGATGCCAGCCAGCAAGTCAACAGGCCAGCAGCCCTTCTCCTACACCCCGCCCATCCACGCAGCCCACCTCACCTTCATGAGGTCTCGATGGTGCTCCAACACACTGCAGGTCGTCTGCCAGGTGTCCTGGTAGCACTCCCATGGGTCCACCCTGCCGGGACAAGAGAGGCTGTTCTCAGTTTCTGTTCATGCACTCTCTCTACATCGCCTCTTCCCAAGGCTCAGGGAACTTAGCAAGCCTGGTCATGCAGCGTGCTTCGATCTCAAAGCAGGTTACACCAGACTGTGGAATATGTCCCTGGGCCCCAGTTTCCCTCTCTGTAAGCTGAGAGGGATCTTGCCTAGGCAGCTAACATGGACAGTGGTATGAGTCTCCCTCAGTTTAACCTGAGCTCAGGACTCCTTCTAGCGTGCTTTCGAGTGTTGAGGGCTTGGTGAATTTTACATCCACAGTGCTTAGCAGGATGTCTTGTAGCGTGTTCTTATATAGAAGGAGGAAACCTTCAGGCTCTTACAGGATTGTGAGAAGGATTAAGTGAGCCAGGGGCTTGTCAAGCAAGGACTGAAGCTTGCCTCACCAGGCTGCAAGTCCTGGAGAAGAGCCTCAGTAGTGACGCAGTGCCTTGAGGCTGGAAGTAAGGCATGGCGGCTACACTGGAGGGTACAGACCCACAGGACGGCTAACTCCTCCAGAACGGGAGGCTGGGAAGTGAGCAGGGATCCTGCCCCATACTGATGCCTCCTCACATGGCCTCAATTGCCAACTTAATGAGCTGCTAAATTGAGATATTTTAGAAGTACTCTCTTAGCGGTTGAGCATCCCTGTCCACCCCCTGTCATGAGCAGGCACCTCACGTTTCTTGAGTTGAGATCTTTCTAAGTAAAATATGAAGGGGTCTGTCTGCTCTCACCTGGCTCCTCCTGCCCTGCCCTAGTGCACACAAGTATGGGAGGTGAGCAAGCCCTCCCTCCTGGCCTGGCCAATCAGGTGCCCTAGGTAAGGGCTAGCTAATCGGCTTCCCTCCCAAGGGCTCAACCTCAGACTCCCTCGCCATCTCAGTTTTGTTCTTCCAAGTGAGGCAGGTGGCAGGCACTCAGAATGCAGGATGACCCCAGTATACTGGTTCAATAATGCAATTATCTCATGCAATTTGCAGAGATCTCCCTCCTGATTCTTTGAGAGTGGGGCACCCACGCCGAATTTAACACCAGAATTTTTTAAGAATGTCAAAGCAGGAACAGCCTTCTGGCCAGCATTCCCCCTCCCCCATTCCCTTCCCCTCCACCCCCCTCCCCTACCCCCGGGTTCATTTCCCACAGGGAATTAAACATTCATTTACAGCACTAAGAGGTATGGTTTCTAATCCTGACTTGATCACAGGCTGTCCTCCAGCATTGAATCTGTATCTTTTTTTCTTAAAGATGTATTTTTATTTATCTGTGTGAGATCCCCAGGATTTGGAGTTACAGGCAGTAGTAAGTTGCCCAAGGTGGGTGCTGGGAACCGAACTCATAACCTCTGGAACACCAGCAAGTACTCTTAACGTCTGAGCTATCTTTCCAGTCCTCAACCAGAAAGAAAATCCCTCAAGGGTCAGACTTCTTGTACAAATCACTTTGCAGGCCACACTGACCTTAATTATTATTGCTTAATTATTACTGAGGCTTCCAATCACTGGCTTCAGTTCTGCCTGCCCATACCTTCTGGGTTAACAGAAGGGAGTTAACCCTGGGTCGATGCCCCTCTCCTCATGGAAACTTCTGGGTGCTGCTTATTTTTGCAGCATAGGAAATTAAAGAGCAAATGATGTGCCATTAGTTTTTTAAACACCACCTTCTCATGCAAATTATAACGGTAGGAACTTGGGGGACATAATTAGCATAATTAGTGGAAGTTTGCTTTAATTACACTACTGGCTCAGAGCATGAGGAGGGCTGCCATCTTAATGGTACCCTGAGTTTAAGGGTGGGGCAGGGCAGAGACTCAAGAAGGCAGCTTCAGGTCCCAGTTCCTAGGGATGCCCTAAAGAGCCCTGCTCATAGGCCCCACACCTTGTCCAGGGAGTCAGTGTGGACCCCCAAGGGACCCTGAGTTCAGAAGTGGGCGGTAATCAAGGCCACCCACTTTCTCTGAGAAGTGTGAGTTATGGGTGAGACTCAATGAAATTCCGTGTGGATGTGAATGAGAGGCGTTTGGGATTTGGGGACCAGGCTCCTCCCCCAGTGATGTTTAGGGAAACTCTAAGGACCACACCGGGAGCCACAGACAGACATTCCCTAAGCTAATCTTTATTTTTGTGAGCCTGATTGTTTGGTTCAAAAATAAACAAAATTATTAGTTGGGCCACCTGTGGAGATCTACCTAACGAGGGCCAGTACAGGGCTAATATCTCTCCTACTTCCTCACCCTTGGGAGTCCCAAATTCCTTTTCCATCCCATCCCAGTGAGCCCAGGGCCACCTGCCCTGGTACCATCATCCCGGCCCTACCTGATCCAGTCAGAATTCTGGACAGCCAGCTGGCACATGATGAGACGGTGCCGACTCGACACAAGGCCCTGGGATGAAACAAAGCCATGGGTAGGAGATGTCCTCAGTCTTCCACAATGCCCAGAAATACCAGCCCAAACCACCCCATTACACAGTGTGGCCATGTTTAATGGTTAGAGCAAATGAGGAATGCGACCCCTGACTTGTCCCTCTGCCAGACACATAGACACTGGGTGATGGTGTGTGTATGTGTGTGTGTGTGTGTGTGTGTGTGTGTGTGTGTGTATGTGTGTACGTACATGTGTGGGAAGGATATGTGGTATATCCTACTGTGTGGGAAGGATATGTGGTATATCCTACTGCACTGGAGTCCAAATTAGCCAATGCCTACTTGGCCACTCTGCATAGGTTTGACCTCAGTTAAGCTCAGTTAGCCTGGTTTGGTGATTACTGTAACCACGGGAGAAATAGGAATGACTGGGAGAGTTCCCACACAAGAGGCATTGGGATGCTTTTTTTTTCCAAAATAAAAATCCTGGGAAATATTCGTCCAGTGCAACTCAACCCCTAAATTGCTGCCCATCTGGAGCACAGCACAGTTGCGCTGAGTAGGCTTGCTCCTCTTTGTGAGCAGCTGGCTGGCTGTGGTGGGCAGCTGGCCCTCCGGTTGTAGCCAGATACCCATGTCTGACAGTGGTCCTGGGAGGAAGACCAAATGCTGTTAGGCATTTAGCATTTCCAGGAATGTCCTCAGAGAGGACAGCAGGGCGGTTTTATCCAGGGGAGCTATCAGGTGAGGAAGAAGAGAGGGCAAAGGAGGGAACCCACCTGTTTTCCATAGGAGTCGTGGACCGGAGAGACAATACCACCAATCACAATAAATCTTCCAGTCTTGTGGAGATAATCCCTGGCTCTTTCTAATTAAGAGAAGAAGAAAACCGCACATTACAAGAGAGGAAAGGTGTGGATTAGAGGTGATAATTGAAATCAATCTGTTCAGCTCAGGAACCTGCTAAGATTTGGTGCCTGCTATTTAAATAGAAGGTGTCAACTTCAAAGCAAATACTGGCGACTCAAAGGTTAGGGAGGTGGACCTTAGCCCCAGAAAGGAAAAGATTTAGAACTTAGGGGGCTTAACCCAGCGGCAAGAGGGGTCTGTGTTAGAGGAGCCACGTCGCTGGAGGAGTTTAAAACAGTCACCTCCTTAAGAGCTGTTCAAGCTTCTGATTTGAATTTGCTCCTGTTGTCTCTTGCAGAAATTCCAGTGAGGAGCCATCCCTTAACAGTAAAGGTAAACCTCCTTAGAATATGAAAGATGTGCTGATTGCCTCATCTAAGTACCACAGAAGGAAGAAACAGGAAAACAAATTTAAAGGGCTTGTACACAATCACTGAGAATTAGTCATCAGCCCAGCACTCAGCATCATTACAGTTGCTTGAGAAAAAAGCCCGGCCAAACAAAAGCCTTCCAATTGACCAGGCAAGGCCAGGTTTACTCTCATGAGGAAAAACTAATGAACTAGAAGAGCTTTAAAAGTCTAGGCCAGTTTTATTTCGAAGGGACCCCCATTGAACAAACTCTATCAGGTTGTTTATTTTCAATTCTAATATTTTTGTGTATGTGTGTATGCATTCTTGTGGAGGTCAAAATTGATTTCCTCAATCACTTTCCGATTTACTTTTACAAAATATTTACTTTATGGGGCTGGAGAGGTGGCTCAGCAGTTAAGAGCGAAGGTCCTGAGTTCAAATCCCAGCAACCACATGGTGGCTCACAACCATCTGTAACGAGATCTGACACCCTTTTCTGGAGTGTCTGAAGATAGCTGCAGTGTGCTTACATATAATAAATAAATAAATCTTTAAAAAATAACAAAAAATATTTACTTTATGATCATGTGCATGCACATTCACTCACGCATTCGTGCATACATGCCTGCATGCATGCACACACACAGGTATATGCCCATATGTGTGCAGATATCTGAGAAAGTCCAGACAAGGGCATCAGATCCCTTGGGGCTGGAGTGATAGGTCCTCGTGAGCCACATGTAGATGTTGGGGAGTGAAGCTCTGGAAGTACAGTACAAGATCTCTCCTGAACTTGGAAGTAACTGTCCAAACTAGCCTGGCCAGTGAACCCTTACCCCCATCCTGTCCCACTGCTCCCCGAAGTACAGGGGTTACAGATACTTGCTGTCATGTTTTTGTTTGTTTGTTTTGTTTTATTTTGTTTTTCGAGACAGGGTTTCTCTGTATATACCCCTATCTCTTCTGGAACTTGCTTTGTAGACCAGGCTGGCCTTGAACTCACAGAGATCTGTCTGCCTCTGCCTCCCGAGAGCTTAAATTAATAAGGTATGTGTCACCTTGTGTGACTTTCTGCCATGGTTTTTATGAGTGCTTTGCCTGCATGTATGTATGTATGCGTGTATGTATGCACTGAGTATGTGCCTGGTGCCCCCAGGCCAGAAGAGGGCTTCAGCACCCCCTGGAACTGGTTGTTAGCTGTCATTTGGGTGCTGGGACCTTTGCGGGAATAGCAAGTGCTTTTAACAACTGAGCCATCTCTTCAGCCCTGCACCTGCCTTTGTAAGTGAGTCCTTCAGTCTGAGGCAAACCAGGCACCAACTGAGCCATCACTGGTGGTGGGGGAATCCCAGAGTGAAGGAACAACTGGGCAGCAAGACTGGTTGTAGAGTTTACAATCACGGTTTCATGACCTCGTCGGCTCTCTGTGCATTTAAATGATTCCCACCACTGTTCTTTCCACGCTTTTTGTAAAAAACGAATTCACTACTTTAATACCATTTTAGAAATTTTATCCCGAGTAAATGGAAATACTTTGCCTATAATTCAATAAATTTAGCTCAGCTCCTTTTCCTTCTCTCCCACACAGGTTCCGCAATGACGACCTCTTGCGCTTGTACAGCACGTTTGTTCCCCTTGATTAGCTGTTGTGCTTGGTCTACATTAAGATTCATCCTGTGCTACAGAATTCTATAGGCTTTGATAAGCATGGGACACACAGTTACCATGAAGCAGCACATAGAGTGTTTCTCTGCTTTAAGTCTATAGTTGTTAGAACCAGGGCTGGGAAATGAGAATAAAGTGGAGCCTGAGACACAGAGGCTCAGGGGGTGCTCACAGACTCCGGAGACCAGCACACGAGTGCAAGTTAACTTTTATTGTTCAGTACAAAAACTTACATACTTTTCAGCCAACAGGAGTGAGGTTACATAATCAAGGGGCAAAGGTGGGGGCCGGGGATTACACCCGATGTCCAGTTGGATCAAATTTGCTCTACAAGGGACTCTGTAGGGGAGGGTGTGGATCGCCCAGGAGGGATTTCCATGAAGACAGGAAGCAGCCACAGCCATGGGCTCTGGTTCCTTGATCTGTCTCACTGGTTTGCCAGTTTGCCGGAAGCCACTTTAGATCTGGCTGTGTACAGCTGGAGTATAGCTGGAGTACAGCTGGAGAACAGCTGGATCCGGATTCCTCCAGCAGAAGCAGAAGGCGTGGTGCTTAGCTCTCCATCCCACTTTTTCCTCCATTTTGTCACTCCCACGTCCCCCACATACAGTGCCACACCTATTCATCCCTTCTCACCCTGACCTCTGCCAACCACACTGGTTTGTTTGTTTGTTTGTTTGTTTGTTTTTCTATTTCTTGAAATTGGCTACTAAGAGGCAGTCAGAGTGACACATCACCCAGCCTCTTCAGGTCCTTCCGTTGAGCACTGTGCATTTAAGGTCTTCACGTGTGCTGGCTAGTTTTACGTCAACTTGACACAAGCTAAAGACATCTGAAAGGAGGGAACCTCCATGAAGAGGATGCCTCCATAAGATCGGGGGGTAGACAAGCCTGTAGGACGTGGGAGGTCCCAGCCTGTTGTAGGTAGTGCCATCCCCGGGGCTGGTGGTCTTCGGTTGTATAAGAAAGCAAGCTGAGCAAGCCCTGAGGAGCAGGCCAATAAGCAGCACCCTACTATGACCTCTACATCAGCTCTTGCTTTCATGTTCCTGCCTTATTTGAATTCTTGTCCTGACTTCCTTTGAGGATGAACAGCAGTATGGAAGTGTGAGCCCAACGAACCCCTTCCTCCCAAGTTGCTTTGGTCTCGGTGTCTCATCATTACAATAGAAACTCAAATGAAACTATTTACCATGGTTAAATAGTTTATTTCTCAAAACTGCAAAGCTTCTGGAAGGCAAAAGACACTGTCAATAGGACAAAATGGCAACCGACAAATTGGGAAAAGATCTTTACCAACCCTGTATCTGAGAGAGGGCTAATATCCAATGTATACAAAGAACTCAAGAAGTTAGACTCCAGAGAACCAAATAACCCTATTAAAAAATGGGGTACAGAGCTAAACAAAGAATTCCCAATTGATGAACACCGAATGGCTGAGAAGCACCTAAAGAAATGTTCAACATCCTTAGTCATCAGGGAAATGCAAATCAAAACAACCCTGAGATTCCACCTCACACCAGTCAGATTGGCTAGGATAAAAAAACTCAGGTGACAGCAGATGCTGGAGAGGTTGTGGAGAAAGAGGAACACTACTTCACTGCTGATGGGATTGCAAGCTGGTACAAGCACTCTAGAAATCAGTTTGGCGGTTCCTCTGGAAATTGGACATAGTTCTACCAGAGGACCCAGCTATACCATTCCTGGGCATATACCCAGAAGATGCTCCAACATGTAATAAGGACATATGCTTCACCATGTTCATAGCAGCCTTATTTATAATAGCCAGAAACTGGAAACAACCCAGATGTCCCTCAATAGAGAAATGGATACAGAAATTGTGGTACATCTACACAATGGAGTACTACTCAGCTATTAAAAACAATGAATTTATGAAATTCTTAGGGAAATGGATGGATCTGGAGAATATCATCCTGAGTGA
>JADRCD010193422.1:1103-14092 GCA_019843815.1 Montemys delectorum
CCTTCAGGTTTCCCTTTTGATTTGCTGTTGTTGTTCATTTGTTTGTTCATGAGATTTTAATACAGAAGCCATCCATGTAGATAGACGGGATCTTAGAATAAATATATGCAGCTTAACTTTGGCCACATTTTGTTGCTATATAAGAAAACAAAATGACTTTTATTCCATGGTTATTTTAATGATTACCAATAGTGTCCAAGGTAGCAGGAATAACATTTGAAGTCTTATATTAAGTATTATACCCATCTGAAAAGAATAATGTTCATGTTGTACCTACTAATCCTAAACTGCATAATAATATGAGGATTCTGCATCTTCCTCTATTTCTATGTTCATGCAACACTGAACCATCTCTGAGGATGAAAGTACAATATTAAATTCAACATCTTCATAGTTGGCTAAAATTTAGAACTTTAGAATAACTTCTAACCTGCATTTGTTTACCACATTCCTCCTCCTACTTTTGAAGGAATACATCTGCTTATTTCTTATCCTCTTTATTTCTTTTAATCCTAAGGCTCTCAGACACAGGATCAATTATGATCTTAAGTAACAAACTGATGATGAATATTACTATCATCTGCCTTTTAACATTAAAGTACAGCACATCACTCAAAGGAATGATCACTTAATCTCAAAATGTAATACAAGTCAAGGTCATTTTTAATTTTCCAAAGAATTAAAATAATCTAATCTATAAATAACTATACTGATTTTTAGAACATTTTAATTTTACTAATTGGAAAACTTTCTGTTTGAGAATCAGAAGCAATGGTGGACCTCATTTTTGTACACATGCTAATTAGTATATTATAGACAATTAGCAACTTCACAAAGTAAGTGGCATAGCTAATAACATTAGGGCATTTAACTCAATGTATGAAAGAGGTAAACAGTCTCCAAAGTATAAAGCTGATTGATCATGAAACAGCCTGATTAGGCTTATCAAATACTGTAATCTTGACCTACCCCTGAACTTACCAGCAAGTCAACAAATCCTTAATTATCAGCATTAGTACTTCCAAAACTATGCAGAGTTAATTACTGTCTTAATGCATGTCTTCATATTAACAGGTCATCTCAACCACCCACTCAAGGAAATGAGTTTAAGAAAATACCACCTTTGAGAATAACAACACGTAATTTTTAAATAGATAAACATGTGTTATTGAGGAACTTAATGAAAAACAAATCATTGTATTAAAATATGACCATAAAGAAATGTAGGTACAATTTCAATGATAGTCATTTTCTAAGGTTTACTCAGAATCTAGATTCTGGATTAGTTATTTGGTAATGTGTTATATCTTGGCTTTGTGTTCCCAGATTAGCATTTTATTTTTTAAAGAAGACTGATCCGTTAATTGTCCACTGCCAGTAAAATTAGTCAATTCAAGCCTGATTACAATATATCAAAGGCAGGTTTATTGGAAAGCTGCTTTTAGGTGAGGTCATTGGCCCCAAGGACCAGAAAGTTGCCATGGGTGGTGAAGTGAGAAAGAAAGGACATATGCACAGAGAGAGAGAGAGTCAGAGAGAGAGAGAGAGAGAGAGAGAGAGAGAGAGAGAGAGAGAGAATAAAGAAGAGAAGAGAAGAGAAGAGAAGAGAAGAGAAGAGAAGAGAAGAGAAGAGAAGAGAAGAGAAGAAAACAAGAATGACAAAAATGTCTGGAAGACCTCTTGGTGAAGGGCAGCCCAGCCATTGAGCTGGAAAGTTTACAGTTGGGGATAGGGTTTGCCAGGTAGGGACTGAGAGATGCTGGGAGAATCTGTAGACCTCGTCTGGTTTGATGTGTAATATATGCCCCTCAGTCCTTTGTCACAGGGACTGAAATGAAACATCCCAGCCTTTTGTTGATTATAAATGAATAACAGATGGATGCTGTAGTCATCTATAATTATTTACTGCTGACACTGAAGTACAGATTTGAGATGTATACAAAAAGGTGGAATGTTCCCAAGGCTGGGAAGAGCTGGTTGTTTTACTTTTGTCCAGGCTGTGGGACCATCTAGGGTTAGGTCCAGTTGAAACAATGTGGGTCCAATCTGTGAAGTTGGGCTAGAACTCATGTAGGTAACAGATTTGTAGCTTTTCTGAATACATATTCTGAGGGATTACCTGGATAACAGGGTTAAAAAATAAAGTTAAGAAGTTTAAGGAGAGAAACAGTTTCTTGGGTGTACATTTGAAACTCCTAGGCCCATGGTCTTGGTAGTTGGAGAAAGGTGGGGGTTCCCAGGACCAGAGAAAGGGAAATTGATCCCACTCTCAGGAACAGGCAGGTGGGGCTGGAAAGATGGCTTATCGGTTAAGAGCACTGTCTGCTCTTCCAGCGCTCCTGAGTTCAATTCCCAGCAACCATATGGTGGCTCAAAAGCATCTGTAATGTTATCTGACACCCTCTTCTGATGTGCCTGAAGACAGCTACAGTGAACTCATATACATAAAATAAATAAATAAAAAATAAGGAGGGGACTGGCGAGATGGCTCAGTGGATAAGAGCACTGACTGCTTTTCCCAAGGTCCTGAGTTCGGATCCCAGCAACCACATAGTGGCTCACAACCACCCATAATGAGATCTGACACCCTCTTCTGGTGGTCTGAAGACAGCTACAGTGTTACGCCTGAGCGAGAGGGCCAGAGTGAGCAGGGCCATCCTGAGTTCAATTCCCAGCACCACATGATAGCTCACAGCCATCTGTACAGATACAGTGTACTCATACAAATAAAATAAATAAATAAATCTTAAAAAAAAAAAGAAAAGGAATAGGCAGGTGGAGGGAGAAACACGATATTAATTGATAGTACTCATCTTGTCTTCATTTTACCTATGAGCAGCAGATTCAAGTAGATTCCCTGAAGGTTACAAGAATCTTTTTTAAATTTGCAAAAAGAAAAATCTTTCATAAGGATTAGTGTCAACAGAATGGGATAGGTTCCATTAGGTTTCTTAACTGCTAGTGTTAAAGGGGGGAAGAGGTAGGACAGAGAAGTTTTGTTTTGTTTTATTTGGTTTTGCTTTGTTTGTTTGTTTGTTTGTTTGTTTTTTCCCAGAAAGAGGTCAGAGATGATAGGCTTAAGTCTCCTGAGGCTCTGGAGAAAAAGATGGTATTGAGGTTGGGTGATGTACCTGGTAGGGTCCTGTAATTCAATGACAACAGGAGAATGTTTAGCAACAGAGGGTTTCTGAATATCCCAGACTTGGGGGTCTACCTGAGAGGCTGGTAAAGAAAACAACATATTATTGTTAGTAGGTTGGGTGGCTAGGAGGAAGTGAGGGAGGGGCTGTTGTTGAGTTTGGAATTAGGCAAATGAGGGGAGCAAATAGAGACTCCTTACTTAGCTAGAAGATCCTTTCCCAAGAAGGGGTCAGGACACATTGGCACTACCAAAAAGGAATGGGTAAGAGGAACACCCCTACCAAAACCAAAAAAACATACCAAAAACCAAACAACAACAACAACAAAAACAAAACAAAACAAACAAAAAAGCCCAGTGGTGGTGGCGCATGCCTTTAATCCCAGCACTTGGGAAGCAGAGGGAGGCAGATTTCTGAGTTCCAGGCCAGCCTGGTCTACAGAGTGAGTTCCAGGACAGCCAGGACTATACAGAGAAACCCTGTCTCGAAAAAGCAAAACAAAACAAACAAAAAAAAATTACAAGAGGAACACCCCTAAAAATGCAAGTAAGTGGTGGGGTTTGCTGAAGAAGGTAAGGTAAGGTCATTTTCCTACTCTAAGAATAGGAGAATGAAAAGTACAGGTGAGTCCCCAAAAATCTGTCAAGACCAGGTAAGTGTCCAAGAGGAAGGAAATGGGATACCCAGAGACCATGATGACTACCCAGGGCCCCCTGATAGTGATGGAAGTGCTTGTGTCAAGGGAGCTCAGGACTCTTTAGTTGTCCATAGCCAAATCTAAGAGATCAGCTGGAGAGTTACATGGGAATGGTATTCCTATGTCCTGAGCAGCATGAGGGCACTTTGGGTGTGGCCTTGGTAGCTTGCAGGGTTAGGGCAAGCCCTTGCCCTGTGACCCTGTTGACCACATTTGCAGCAGGGCTCTGGTGGTTCGTGAAAGGGCCAAGAAGCCCCAGCAGTGGATGGGGCTAGTTCCACAGCCTTTGGCAGCTTACGGTGTTTTTGTTTGCAAGCCTTTTCGTCTCTCTGATGCTACACTTTAAAAGCCAGTGCCAAGACTTCTGCCTATGGAGTTAGGGGTCTTCTCTCCAAGTTGGCCCTAATGCCAGGGTAGCTCTGGGAAAAGAAGGAGGTCATCAGGAGTTCGCTACCTTCTTTTCAGAGTATATTGTTATAGGGCCTTTGTAAGGTGCTCTAAAATCTGAGTCAGGTTAGGAGTCGAGTTATGAATTGGTCCCTGGCTAAAATATTACATAGGGTATTATAACTTTATTGAGGATCCTGGTTGAGTACTTTCTCAGAGATGATAGGGTATGTTGAGTCTGTCAGGTGAATCTTGTCTGAATGTATTCAGCCCTGTCCCCAAGCTTGCCTGCTCCCATCAGGAAGTAAATTATTACTGAGAATCATACGTATATTATGGAAAGTCAAGCTGTAAGACTGAGTAATATACTGATTCCTTTTTTTTTTTAAATAAATGCAGTAGAATTGGCTGTATAAGATCCCAGTCGTTTTTTTTTTTCTTTTTTCTTTTGAAGAAAGTTCATTTAATGAGAATGGCATGTGCACTCTGATTAGACCATCTACAGCAGCAACTTCCCTTAAAGGAAGGACTGATGCTAAGTTAGGCTGGGTGGGGGAAGAAGTACAGGGGGCTTGGCTGTAGATTTAGAGTGAGTGGTCGGAGGGCTGATAGTACGTGCTAACATAAGATGACTGGAGCAGCCTGCAGTTGAAACAAGAGGAAGGAGGGTAGAGTCTGGAAAGGTTGATCAAGAAGGCTCTGAGGAAGTCTGGGGAGAAGAGGAAGGTGAGGAGGCTGGGGCTTTAGAGGTTGTAGGGGCAAGTAAGTGGCAGTAAGGTTTCATTAGGTGTGTGGAGAATTATAGTGTCATCTGGTAAAGGTTTCATAGCTAGAAGGAGTTGAGTTGAGGGGTAAGAAGAGCAAAGAGAGGATTTGCACTAGAAATAGATAAAAGCTTGGGCATAGAAGACCTCTTTCTGCCGGGTGGTAGTGGCGCACGTCTTTAATCCCAGCACTTGGGAGGCAGAGGCAGGCAGATTTCTGAGTTTGAGGCCAGCCTGGTCTATGGAGTGAGTTCCAGGACAGCCAGGGCTGTACAGAGAAACCCTGTCTAGAAAAACAAAACAAAACAAAACAAACAAAAAGAAGACCTCTCTCCACTGGCCATATGTATGAAGATCCCTTAGAATGGTAGGATCAAATGTGCAATTAAGTAGCCTCTTCGAGTCATTATCTAATAGGTACTGGGGTCATACCTCATTGCAAAGGTGTATAAGTTTATATGCCTTTAAATCAGGCATTGATTTCAAAGGTTTGAGATTTTCCAGGAGACATCTCAATGGGGACCCAGGAAGCATAGCTGAAGATGATGAGATGCCCATTGTGTGAGAGGCATTGTTTAAATATTTCTGCCAGTGCCCCAAGAATAAAATAATAATGAAAGAGCGAGCAGCCAAATCCAGACTTACTGAGTTGTCATGCATGAGGGAGAATGCTTTAACAGCAGCGGTAGTTCAAAAAAAGAAATTGAGAAAAAACTGTTTCCACAAGAGCGAGAAGGAGAGGGGTCACTCAAGTGTTGAAGACCTAAAATGGGGCATCAGTCTCAAGGCCAGTAATAGGGACCATGGAAAGTCTGTCCCTTAAGCATTAAGAGTGTGGCTACACCTCATTGGGAGAAAAGGCCCTGGCCTCCAACTGGAAAGGGAATCTTACCAATCTACCAGTGCTTGTGTGAAGTTGTAGCGATCTGGTGACAAGAAAAATTAGCTTGTGCCACTGGCAGACCTGTCTGGATGAGGTTCAGTCTGTGGGGCTTAAGTCTTGTGGCAGTAGCCAATCCACGTGGTGGTGGTGGTGTTCCTCACTGAGGAGCAGACCCACCTGAGCCTATGCAGTGGTGGTTGTGAGCTAGTCTCTTAGCAAACAAATGTTACACTAAACAATGCACTCTTGGACAAATCACAGCCAAGCCAGCATAGGTCTCATGTGGAAGGCTTTATTAACAGAGGTGCCTCTGAGGGGGCGGAGGTAGGAAGGTGGGGAGTAAAGGGGAAGAAGTAAAGAAGAGAGAGAGCTATGAGTCAGGGTATGCATCTTTTATCCGGGCTGTGACACAGGTAATGCATGCTCAGAGGGGTGTGTCGTGGCAATGAACGCAGAAATAGTGCTGTGCCTAGAGATGAAGGCATCACTAGGTCCAACGGTTGGCTATAAACAGCTTCTGGATGTCCACGGATGCTCTTGATGCTAACAGGCTGATTGGTGTATCACAATCCAGCTCTTTGGCTTCATATCAATATCTTCTTGGAGACCTTGGGTCGGGGGTGCGGGTCACTATTAGGATTTGAGAGTTTCTTTCTGTCATAGTAAGTTTAAACATTTAATGCCATATTCAGCAGATTTCTGACAGGTTTGAAGGATAGTACCTACTAAGCATATCTGGATGAGATCATCTGTATCTGTTTCTAAACTGTATCTAAATCTGTATTTGCTCTAAATCATATATCTTGCAAACATAAAACAGGAGGCTGAATAAAGCTTAATATTGTAACTAACTCCATCAGTTCCTAGCACAACTCAAAATATATTATTGAACATGTTATAGGATATGATTATTGACAGGGTTACAAACTATCAGCTTGTATTTTTTTAATTATAGTAGCTTTCAGTCCTATGTGTGGGATACTGCAAACAGGTTTTTGGGTACCATAATTAACACGAGGACGCAATCTAGTACAGAAGCTCTACTAGCATCAAAATCAAACCTTTGAATCTATAGTCCATCAAAAGATTGCAAACCTCTTGACCTTTATATGGTATCTCAGTATAAAAATCTATAGCTTATGAAAATCTAAGGCTATATTGTAGCTTAACAACATTAGCAAAAACAAGGCCAAACATATTTTTAAGGGAGTGACCTTTATACATTTTTATGTTGTAAACCTCTAAAGTAATATTGAAATAAACTATCTTACAAAGAATGAAAAGGTAGGGCAATATTGCAAATAATTGTTGAAGACAGTACAGAAATCATAAAATCATTTCTCAATTCAAAAGTATTTTTGGAGACCTGCTTTCCAGGTCTGCCCATATCGCATGTTGCTGCCCTTGAGCAAGATGACATTGACCATGACCTTCCATAAAAGAAGGTAATTGCTCTTAACTAAGATGTTGGTGAAACCGTAACTGGACCCTCTTTATCCCAAAGTCAAGATGGCAACCAGTCACATGCTGTTTACCCTGTGTGTATATTTTACCACTTTTGACCAGGGGAAGTTAAACAGACATTGCATAAGATTTGAAATAAGTAGTCTTGTTCTTCACCATCACCATTGAAATTACAGCTGTTGTTGCTGCCTCTGCTGCTGCTGTTACTACTGGGACTAATATGGGCTGGAGAAAGGCAGGAGTGGAAGGTAGGGAAGGACAGGGCTAGGTAGAACCTGGAACATTGTGCTCAGTGCTGTGAAAGGAAAGTGGGAGACAGGTAACAGCAGAGTTACCAAAAATCTGGACATGGGAATTTAAACCATTTGAATAAATTTTTTGTTTTACATCCTGTGGCACCCATTTCCCAACATTCACTGGAGATCCAAACACCATGAAACAGTCATCCCAATTTACAGTCTGGGATCTAACAATTTATATGAGGATGGTAACCTCAGGTAAGTGGTCTCTGTGTCAAAAGTTTCTTCAAACAAAAACCTGGTCTTTGTTCAGATGGGGCAAGCTCTAAAGTGGCCACTACTCACGGAAAAAGAGAGAGGGGGAGAAGTAGTTTCCAAAGCATAGGAAACATTTCATCATGGAATCTGTAGTATGTGTGTCCCAGAGTGTATATCCCTCTGTCCGCATGTCTTCACTTGAAAATGTTCATTGCAACTAGTCATATCTAACTTGTGTGACACCATCAATATCCCATCCTCAATGGGTATATGCCCAGTTATTCTGTTATTACCCTATGTCATAGAGATTTTATAGCTTTGAATATGTAGGACTAGCCCTTTTACATGTTTCAACAGTTCAATGAGGGGTAGATTTTCGGGTAGGCTAACTCAAAAGCCCTGGATCTGGATCTGGACCTGAGTGGTAGCTACTTGAGTTGGTCAGCCAGCCAGCTCTCCTGTACCACCAGGAAGAGCTCTCCAGCACTGTTCTAGCTAGACTACCAGCAGGAGGGCCATTCTCTCACTCTCATGATCTCTGACTAGATCATCTTCACCCATACCTCCAGAGTCGGATCTACTGTGCTCCCCAATAAAGACTCAGGACCTTTCTGTTCTATCAGTGTGTTTCAGAGAGGTTGTTAAATGTTAAGCAAAAAGCACTAATTTAATCCCCTGATTTACAAGATGTTAAAGATTATCTCACCACAATCATGCTCACGAATCTATTCTTTTTGTTGGTTCCTTGTTAGAAGTAAAATATCATTTGGAAATACTTTTTAGTAATGTGAAGATATACACCTAGAAAAAAACCAGCTAGTTGATTTTAATGAACTATCTACCAATTTCTATTTTGTTTAATCTACTCTAGAATTATCAATGCCTGGGAATAATATTTAAATAGTGTGAATGTCACATGGATGCATAAGAGTCATGTTGTCAACTGCACTGTATTGAGAGATGCTTAGAACTAGCAAAAGCATTCTCCAAGGTTGATTCCAAAGAACTACACTGAAAAAGTAATGGAGGAAGGACGATGTACCTGAATGTGGATGGCAGGCTCCAGTCTCTCTAAGCCTGGGGACTAGACTCTAGCTTCTTGAAACTTTTGCCTTGAGTTTACAATATTGACTTTGGATTGGGAGTTCAGCCTTTTAAATTTACCATAAAGACTGTGTCATTGCTTACAGAGGAATTTTAAGCCAGCAACATGGTTGTTCTGATCACATCCAAGAAACTTCTAATCTGTTTGACCCAGCTGGAATGCAGATACTTTGTAAAAATTTTAAACATATTTGTCACCTCAAACATGAATTCAATTTTCTTCAGTGAAAATATTCTAATACTTCCTCTAGCTTTTAAAAATATAGAGGCCATTATTGTTATATGCCATCTATTTTAGTTGTTTAACATGTAAAAGTTTTATTAGGCACTCCTCCACAATAATACACTATATTGGCAGGTTGAATAAATCAAGGAACATTGGCTCCAGTTGTCATTTAGCATCCAACAAATGATCATCAGTCAGTTACTTTTCCATGTCTATTAAACTTGCCACTTTGCAGAGATCTGTAAAAAACAAATATATTATTCAATTCTAATTGCACCCAATCTATAAGATTATTTATGTAGTTTGCTGAAAAAAATCTTACCTTCTTTATTATCCACGAAACAGAAAATGTGCTATTAATATCAATAAGGATGACTCAAATAGTCATAAGCAATCACATTATTACCTACATAAAAGTATTTATAATACATGTGTTTAGTGTTGTTAATTGTCCTAGAAGAGAGATCACCATTCAATGTCTGTTTTAGAATGGTTGTGTGAACTACATTTTAAATTATAGAATCTGGCACAGCCTCACAGACTGTAAAGAAAAGACACTCATGGGTTTACACTGATTGGTCTGTTGCCTTGCATAGCTGACTCCATCCATCAGGAGGCTCATTTGTAAAGAAGCCTTTATTTAAACATAATAAAATGCATCCTTAAATTATGGGATCTCCCAGAGGCTTCACTTAGTAAGGCTTTAAAAATAGAATTATGCTTATGTATGTGCTATTCTGGAAGTAGTTTTAGTTATTTATATTAAAGAAAAAAAACAATATATTATTTTAGACCATAAAGAATTATCCTTTCATGGATGACACATCAGATAACTAAATTGACTAATACCATTTTTGAATATTTTATTTAGGAGTAACTTCCTTAAAAATCTAAAAAGCATCTGTATCCTTTCTATCACACTCCATTTCTTCACTGTTTTTGTTGGTGTGGAAAGATCTCTCTTGGAACATATGGTGCCTGTTTTCTAGACTTAGTTGAAAGTCAACAAGGTAAAGGGTTCTCCTCCCTCACCCACTCAGAACAGGCACTAAAACTTGCTGCAAAGGAGCTGCGATCTCAGTGCTGTGTTCTGAAGTCTGGCTGGTCTTCATAATTCCTTTTGTTGTTTGTTTTTTGTTTTGTTTTGTTATTCAGTTTATTTTATGATTAATAATTGTTGCATTGCCAACAATCACATTTTCTGTTAAAACAGTGAGGTAGGTTTTGAACATCTTCACATGATATATTGTTAACTGATTTTCATAATTTTAAATATTTGTGTCCTTAAAACTACAAAATCATATAGTAAAACTTATGAGATAATTATTGTAGTATATTGTAGTATATTATAGTCAAGTATAGTAGTACATATTTATTCAACACTCAAGACTATAGGATTGCACGTTCAAGGGCAGCTTAGATGACATGGAGGACTCAGGTAAGACTAAGCTAAATACAAAATGCTTTCAGAAGCAGTAAAATGTAAAAATGTTTTCTTTTTTATTGGATATTTTATGTATTTACATTTTAAATATTATCCCTTTTCCTGGTTTCCCCTCAGAATCCCCCTATCCCATCCCCTTCCCTCTGCTTATGTGGGTGTTCCCACTCCCATCCACTGCTTTGGCATTCCCTTACACTAGGGAATCGAGCCTTCACAGGACCAAGGGCCTCTCCTCCTTTTGATGCCAGACAATGTCATCCTCTGCTACATATGTGACTGGAATTTTGCTGCAAATGCTTTTGATTAATATGTCATTTCCTCAAGCATTGTTAAGCTAGCAAAAAAAAAATACATGTGTGTAGTCATTTTGTAACTTCCATTCTTTATTTTTCTTGGTATTGTATATTCTTGGAAAATTCTAAAATCTTTGGAGTTTTTACGTTAATCTTTTGTAGATTTCTAATAAGTGTCAATCATAAAGCATCTCTTCCCAAATACCATTCGGCAGAGCCAAGTATTTCCTGTTACTGTCATTAACTTTTAAATAGTGTTTGGCTTCTACCGGTATGATTTCGACTTGAAAGTTGTCAGGGAAATAGTTCGTTACTCAACAGTTTTTTTAACGGCTTTAAAAAAAGCAACAAGGGTATTAAAACCAAGGACATCATGATTTTTGCAGGTAAATGGATGGAACTAGATAATATCATCCTGAGTGAGGTAACCCAGACCCCAAAAGACATGGAGGGTATGTACTCACTGATAAGAGGATATTAGCCATAAGGATAAAGAATAGCCATTATACACCCCACAGACACATAGATATTAAACAAGAAGGAAGGTGCTAGCAAAGATACTGAATCACACTTAGAAGGGGGAAATAAAATAGTTATAGGAGGCAGAAGTATGTAGAGAAGTGGTAGTAGAGGGGAGAGGGAGGGGAATAGGCAGCAGGTATGGGGAGAGACAGGGGAGATGCAGAGGGCCAGGAAAAGGAATGGGAATCTGCAGCTGCTGGGGGTGAGCAGGTGGGGAGAATCTTTAGGAAGTCCTAGAGACTGGAGAGTCTCCCAGGAGTCAGTGCAGGTGACCTTAGCCAAGATGCCTAACAGTGGGGACACGGAACCTGAAGAGACCACTTCCTGTAGCCAGGCAGGGTAAGGGCACCAGTCAACCCACAAAACTTTGACCCAAAATTTGTCCTGTCTAAAAGGAATACAGAGACTGAAGGAATGGCCAACAAATAACTGGCCCAATTTGAAATTCATCCCACAGGCGAGCAATAGTCCCTGACATTATTAATCATACTCTGTTATGCTTACAGACAAGAGCCTAGTATAACCATCCTCTGAAAGGCTCTGTCCAGCAGCTGACTGAAACAGACGAAGATACTCACAACCAAACATTGGACAGAGGTCGGGGCCAATATGGAAGAGTTCCTAAATTACTGAAGGTCCTGAAAGAGATGTGAACCCCATAGGATAACCAACAGTGTCAAGTAACCTGCACTTTTGGGAGTGCTCAGAATCTGTGTCCCCAACCAAAGAATACCCAGGGCTGGAATGAAGCCCCTGGTGCATCTGTAGTAGACAGGCAGATCAGTCTCCAGCCTCCATATGGGTCATCTACAGCTGGAGAGGAGGCTCTCTCTAAAGCTGTAGCCTGACTGGGATATCCGTTCTGCAGCTGGACTGTCTTTTCTGGCCTCAGTGGGAGAGGATGCCAGTGGGGTAGGCAGCCTCAAAGAGGAGGAGAGGAAGAGTATGTGGGGAGGGTCTCAGTGAGAGGGAGACCAGGAAGAGGAAATATTTGATATGCAAATTAATTAATTAAAAATGAATAAAACTGGCAATGACATTTGACAAAATATTAATAAACCTGAAGGACACTGTGATGAGTAAAAACACTTAGAAAATTGTTATATGATATAACATATAAGTGAAGTCTAAATAAAAACACGAAATAGAAAATGTACAAAATTGTGATTAATAGAGGTTGTCTTGAAGAGAAGATATTAGAGAATATAAACAATCAAAAGATAGAAAGAAATAGACCTGGAGGGTGGAAAAGTTTAACTATCTAAAGTTCATAACACAAAATATTGCTTGTAATTTTACATGGAATGCAGAAATGTTACTAGAGGGGAGGGATGGCACTACTTACAGTCTTAGAAAAGATTGGATCACTATATGTATTTCATAATACAATGGTGTATATGTTAAACTGTCACAACAAAAATGTTAATGCTGTGTGTATAGTAGAGGATTGCAAATTCGATCATCAATAGGAGGAAAGGACCTCGGCCTTGTGAAGGTTTTGTGCCCCAGTGTAGGGGAATGCCAGGGCCAATAAGTCAGAGAGGGTGGGGTGGCAGGCATGGGGAGGG